>LDKF01002889.1:9970-21409 GCA_001026735.1 Rotylenchulus reniformis | reverse complement strand
AAAAAATTAGAAAAATTAAATAATTTTTTAAATTTGAATTATATTAAAAAGGACCTTTGACCCGCGCCTGTACCGACTCCTTGAAATTGAATGAACTGCGCGACAATATCTCCCTTGCCTTTTCAGTGAGAACCTAAAAAATAATGAGACAATAAATTATATTATGTATTTTATTACTTCATTTTTGTAGAAACTTTCGATGCCTCGGACCAGCTGAGAAAAATCAATTTCACCACTTTGAGATTCGTCCTTCTCTATTGCAATTCTGCTAACTGCATGAAAAATGAAAGTTATATTCGAGAAAAAATTTTTTAATAAGAAAATTCAAAATTTGGCCAAAAAATATTTAAAAAAAATTAATTTTCCTTAATATTTTGAACCTCCAAAAAATTTTCTCTTCCAAAACCAACCTAAAACTGCCTTCATTTCTTCAATGATGTGCTGGGGATATACATTCCTTTGCTCCAGCACTTCCACACAGCGTGAAATTGCCTTTTTCACTGATACACTAAAAAATAAAATTAATTTAAAAATAAAAAATATTTTTTACTTTGACATTGCCGTTGCATTGATCCAATGCGGGTGCAATGCCAGCGTGACATTGGTATCATGCTTGTTGGCGGCCTTTTGTATAACATCGTTCAGCACATAAATCAGCGCAATGCGTAACTTATCGGAAGCTGAAAATTAAAGATTTTAGAAAAAAAATTTATTCCAAAGGGTGAATTTTCTGCTAATTAATAGGGATGGGTTTTTCTCAAATTTTTCTAGGATAAAAAAGAATAAAAAATAGGTCGGTTTTGGATCCAGAAAAAACATGAATTTCCGAATCCAAAAAATACAAAATTAGCTTGAATTTTTTCGGTAAAAACATGTATTTTCAGCAAATAGGGTGTTTATTGAGTTAAGTACCTTTTTTGTAGGTATTTATCCAACATGTAGCAATCCGATCGATGGAATCCCGGTGGTGCAACATCCATTTGGAACAGGTCTGCACTGCTTCCTGGGTTTGGTTGACTGACAACAATCGTTTACTGATCAAATCTTCATCCACATTCCCCATTGACGTTTTTCAAAATTTGCTGAAAAAAATAAAGAATTAAATTTATGCAAAAAGCGAAAAGGATTATAAAAAAAATGGTTCTCTTTCTGATACAAAATGTCGCCAGACTAAATTTCAAATGCCAAAAAAAGATCAAATGACATATTTCCATGCCTTCGGGGAAAAGATCCCCTCATGAATAAAAAAAAATTTTTTCGAGGGTTCAGTCAGGGAAAGGAAAGAAAAATCAAAAATTCTGACAAATTAATTCATTTTTTAAGAAGAGCCAAAATTCTCAGAATTTTCTCCACGTATTACAATACAAAGAAAAAGGCCTAAAATCGCGATTTTTTTGTCGGAAATTCGTTTTTTTCGCTTGCCAATGTTTAATTGGCGCATAATCACCTCTCTTTCACTCTAGAGATTGGAAAGTAGGTTCAGAGTTTAGAGATTCGTATAATCGCGCTTTCATTGACCATGACCAGACCACGTTCCGTTTCCAGTCTCCGATCTCCCATGTCCCATCCCGGAATCGAGATTCCGGATCCGGATGATCCCACTTTCGCGAAATTATTATTCAAAACATTCGTTTCAAAAATTTATCATTGTGTATGTAAAAAAGTTGCCAAATTCAAACAAGCATCCATGTGCATATTAAAATTAGCTTCATTTTTTCAGATCAGAACAGAAGAGTGAGCATGAGCAAAAAGCAAGATAAAAATTACCTAAAAGATGGAAAGAGTGCACAATTTTGAACCTTCCGGATTTTTTCTGTGGATGTGGAAGAATCCAAGCTTTTCCCCGCTAGTGCTAGCCGATCTCTTTTAAATTTATAGATTTTATTTTTTTTTTACATTTTTAGAGTTCAATTCCTAAAGAAAGTGTAAAATGGCGGACGACGAGGATTATGGAGGAGAGGAAATGGAAGGCGACGAATTCATTGAGGATGAGCCGGCGGAGGACCTGGAAATTGAGCAGCCGAACGAAGAGGAGGAGGAGGGCGGAGAGCGCGTACAAATTGTGGATGTAAAATACTTTAGGATTTTAGAAATTTTGGCGCTATATGAAAGACGGTTACTTTTGGGACTCGAATTTTTTTTCACAGGACTTGTTTTTAGAATTTCAAATTTTTTCACAGGCCTCGGAGAAAGTTGCATCGACCACTCGTGTCACGACGCGTTTCATGACAAAGTACGAGCGGGCCAGAGTGCTCGGCACCCGGGCCCTGCAAATTGCGATGGGAGCGCCGGTGATGGTGGAAATTGAGGGCGACACGGATCCGCTGGAAATTGCACGCAAAGAGCTTAAGGTCAGTGTTTTGGATCCGAAATGACGTTTAGGTTTTTTGAAAATTAAAAAAAAATATTTTTTTTTACTCATTCGGTTCGAATTTTTACTCATTCGGTTCGAATTTAGATAAATACTAATTGATGATTTCTCTATTTCTCAGGAGCTCTTTCATGCCCTTTAAATCATGATTTAAGCATAAGAATAACTACAATCTTGATTTCTAATTATAATTATGGTCTTTCCCCAAAAAATTAATCCTGAATTCGGCGCTAGTTCGAAGGAACCCCCCTTGGGACTCTAACTTTTTTTTGAGTCTCGGGACATAATATCGACAATTTTATCATTTTTTATTCACTATTTTAATTTTCACGCCATAAATTAACTAAAATGCATCTGTTCCCTTCTTGCTCTTGCGTTCCTTTTTAACCTCATTTTATTTGTACGTTGCCCCTATTTCATACGGGCAGATCTACCATATTTTTATTCGTACGTTGCCCGTATATTTGTATACTTACAATTAGTAATGTACCATTGAATAATCTAAAATAATGCGATAATTAAAACCAGAATAACCTGAAAAATAAAGAATTTGAAAAATTTGTGTCCCGAGACTCAAAAAAAGTTAGAGTCCCAAGGGAGGGGGGCTCCTTCGAACTAGCGCCCTGAATTCTTGTCGAATTTTTTTTAAATTAAGGAGCAGAAAATACCGATCATCATTCGCCGCTATTTGCCCGATGGCTCCTTCGAGGACTGGGGAATTGACGAGTTGCACATCACCGACTGGTGATGCGACAAATTGATCGAGTTGTTCAATCTGTTTAATCTCATTTTTTGAAGGAAATTTTTTTTGCATTCCTTGATAAATCGAAAAACCTAAACATTATGGAATTTGATGATTATTTCTATGCTTTTAATTACCGATTTCTTACATGAATCTTTGAATGTTGCGGTTTGCAAAAAGATTCTCTGATTTCCTTCACTCTTTTTCATCAATGGGGAAACTCGCCCAGCTTCCCAATGTGGACATCGACCCCGACGGTGTCTTCAAATACATACTCATAGAGGTGATTTACTACTAGTAATTTGTATTATTTTTTGCAATTGAAATTGTGTTCCGTATTCCAAGAGTGCCACCAGAAAAAATTTTCGAGGAGGGACTGTGGGTGTGGGGGTCGCTTTAAAAATAGCCCTCGATGGTGCAGGCGGCCCGATAGGGGCCACCGGAGAAATTTTTGCGAATTTTGAACCCATTTTCTTAAGAAAGTTGTCGATTTTTTACTTGTGAACCTTTGGGCCGTTTTCTAAGAAATTGACGACTTTTTTCTGGGAGGGGGGTTAATTTCGGAGACTTTAGCCCGTTCAGCCCCCTTCCCTAGTCTTTTTTTTATTGATCCAAAATTTCGGTTTTATACATAATACCTTTTATTTCCATACATTTTTCTTAATTTTAACCCCCCTTTTTAGGCCTCCGAGGGTGGTTCGAAAAAGTTCATTGTCAGGGGCTATCACCGTTGCCACTTCCATGCCAACATCCTGGAGGAAGTCGAGGAGAATGAAAGTGGCGGATCCATCAAGTTCAATTGTGTCGGCGGAGGACGCATCAGACACGAGCCGAGTGGGCAAAGCCTTTCGGTCTACGGATATTCCCAGGTCGGTTTGGGTAATTTTATTCGTTTTGATTTTTGGAGGGGGAGGGTTGAAAATTTTTTTTCATGAGAATCGCTGACGAGCAAAATTTGAAATATTTCGGCGGCCATTGAAAAAATCTTTCGTTTTTATACCGTTTTCTTCAGAAAAATCATTTTTATCCAAAATTTTTTTCTTAAATTTGGCTTCTTTAAGGGGTTTAGACGGGCCGATAGAGGCCGCCGAATTTTTATTGAAATTTTAGGCTCTTATAAGAAATTTTCAATTTAAATGTAATTACAGGGTTTTGGCAGAGCGGACCACAAGAAATCAGTTGAGCTTTTGAAGGAGCGGTACCCCAACTACAAAATCGAGTGGTCCAATGATGGATATTGATCAGCTGATGAGATCAAATTCATCAATTCAGAATAGGAATCTTTTACATTTTTTTGGCATTTTAATTATTTTCACCTACAAATATTTATTTTACAAAATTTACAGCCTTTATTCATTAAAAAATTTGTTCCGAAAATCGTTAATGCCGAATATAAAAATCGATTAATTTAATTAATTTATAATTTTATCTAATGAGATAACGATTGAATAAATTTTTGTCCACTGTTTAAAACTCGATTAAATTGTATTTTTTTCCATTTAATTATCTCTCGAATTTCAGCCCAATTTTCAACCCTGATCCGTATAAATTTTTCATTTTCAGCTGATTTTCACTTTTGCAAAATGCGTTTTCCCCTCAAAACTCGGGTGGTCAGTGCCACCGCTGTGCCTCTGCGTCGTGCCAGCCCAGCAGCAGTTCTTCCCGCCGCAGTGCCCTCAACCTCATCGACAAATGGCGGCGCCGAACCCCCCAAACAAATCGCGAAAAACCCGAAAAAAGTGCGGCTACCGGACCCCAGTCAGGTGCAGAAACCCCTGTGGGCATGGGCCCTGGACAACGGGATCACCAAGCACTACCAGCAGGAGGAGAGCCAGGTGCACTTGACGGCCATCAACCAGAACACGGATGTGAAAGCGATCGCCAAGCTGTCACTGCCGCCAAGTAGGCATTTAAGGGACCAATAATAGTGAATATTTTGGGTCGTTTTTTTTAGAAAATAAAAAAATGCACATTTTTATAACCCAAAACGGACTCTTACATTTTCGAGGCAGATCATTTCCCCCGGTTGTTCCCCCCCCCCGCGCCGGATAAATGATTGTAACTTTTTTTCAGGTAAGACCTTAGAGAAGTGAGTTTGGTGTCAAAAGATACAGCTATCTGATTTGGCCAAGTGGAAAAAAGTTATGGCCAGATCTTTGGCCAAAACCACGATCATTTTTTCTGGCGCGGGGGGAATGTTGTGCACCCTACATTTTTGGGGAAGCTTGGAATAACACCGAATAAAAAGTAAAATCCTCTTAAAATTTACCAAAAAAAATTCTCTCATATGTAGGCTCTAATTTTGCTTTTTTAAAAGATTTTCATTTAAAAAATCCATTTTGAAATTGCACTAATCTCAATTGAAATTTGTTTACAGACCGCTTAAATTCGAGAGTTTTCCGGGAATTAGGGTGATTCTGACCAATTTTCCCCCAAATTTCCAGAAGCCATAACAAATGCACGCGTCACTAAACTTTCAAAACTTCCGGGCGAAGCGGTGGAAGCACTTGGTGGGATCATCATGGACTCCAAGAGGCCGCCAAAGCAGTTGCAGAGCGAGGCCGACACTGTAAAATTTCTATAAAAACAACAAAAAAAATTATTTTTAAAATTCAAAATAAAATAAATTTATTGATTGTAAATGACTAAAATAATCAAATTTCCTGGACTATTTTCATTCCATCTATTCTATAAAATATAAAGTTTCAGCGCTAAAATTTTAATTTTCCCGACAGAGAAATCAGAAAATTTTTTAACATTTTGAATTTTTCCTCAAAATTTCACAAAAAATTTGTTTAAATGACATTTTAATTGAATTTTTAGCTGTCAGGCAAGTTAGAAGGCCGCGGTTTTCCCGCAAATCCGGAGGAAGTGCGACGGGCGCGTCGCGACATCCTGGACGAAATTATGGCGGAGAACCCGTCATTCATGTACGAATGGAAGGACGGCAACCAGAGGCCGGACCTGGACAGGGAGGTGCAGCGGCTGGTGGACAAGCGGCTGTCCTGGACACGCTACAACTGGAAGCCGCTCAAGTTCAAGCAGCGCGAGAACGCCATTGTCTACGCACTTTCGCGGTGGGTTGAGAAGAAATTTGGTTGGTAAAATTATTAGAAACATTTAAATTTATTTGAAAAATTTACAAATTTTTAGTTCATTTTTTTCGATGATAGCCATTTTTGGGAAATTTATATTTTATTACTATAAATTGTTCATTTTGGTGGCGGGAAATAATATTATGAATTTCAGATAGAAAACATTGATTTTTATGGTGGATTTGGGTTTTATTTTTTTAATCATTTTGAACTCTTGTCAGATTTGGCGGACACTTTGCCGAGATGCGCCGGGTGTTGGCGGAGTTTGATCGGAACGGGTTCGTGCCGGAAACCATTTTGGATTATGGCAGTGGCATTGGCTCATCCTTTTGGGCCGCATTCGAGCGATGGGGTAGGATTTAGGTCCTTTTTTGAAATTTTCCTCCGAAAAATAACTGTACAAATTTCTTAATCTGCCTATTTGGATTTATTAGATTTTTTTCGTTTTAGGCAACAATGTTCGCGAGTACGCGCTGATGGACCAGGAAGAGGTGATGCGTCACTTCTCCATGGATTTATTGCGGGTAAGTCCTTATCACTAAAACTGATTTTTTTGAATCTGACATAGAAAAATATCGATTAATCAAAAGTGTTTTTATAATCATACGTGTAGTCATTCTTGCATATTTTCTCAGGGCAGGAACTACGCCGGTTCTGGCGACATGGTCACGCCGAATGTGTTCTTCCGCAAGGACATCTTCCCCTCCCCCAAACACACCTACGACCTGGTCATTCTGCATCGAACACTCATCGAGCTGCCCTCCCATGAGGAACGCATGGAACTCATCGAAAAGCTTTGGAAACGCACAAAAAGGTAGACGAGTACAGTATCTTACTTACATTAGTTACAGTATGCACTTTGGGAAGAGCACTATATTGGGAGGCCCGTGGCCAGGAAAAATTTTCGGAGGGGGGCACCAAGGGGAAAGAGGGTCCGAGGGGGTCTCTGGGAGAAAACTTTGAAAATTTGTCGTAAAAAATTGTTAGAATCATGTACCATAGGAAATATGGTACTACTATATAATATACTGTATGGCACATAATGATATTGTGAATGGTATGATTACGGTACCTAGGCTAAAGAAGACGGAATGTAGCATACCTCGGCAAGGAGGGGGGGGGTCAACGAGGGGGCCTGCGAGGTGAGGGGGGGTCACGGGTCAGACCCTAGTTTTTCAGCGAAGTGCCGAATTTTTCATAAAAACATGCTGGCGGAGAAAAATTTTTTTTCTATTTAATTTTCAGAAAAAAAGACTCGTTTTTCAACTTTAAGGCAATTCTATGAATTTTTTTCAGCGTTTGGGGAACGCCGGCGCATACCTCGGCAAGGGGGGGGGGTCAACGAGGGTGAGGGGGGTCGGACACCCCCCTTGCCGAGGTATGGAATGTAGGATACTTCGGTTCGGTACACACCGAAAAAATTACGGTGCATAAACTCCTGCACTGCTGGGAAAATACCTCAAAAATAACCATTTGATTTATCCTACCTAGAGATAGGAAAGATGGCCTGAAAATTTTGCAAAAATTAAAAATAGTAAACTTCGACCCTAGTTATACCTTTTTGGTCCCCATAATTCTTTTTTAATTTTTCAAAATTTTCACAGGTACTTGGTTGTGGTGGACTCGCCGTTGCCGGACGCCTTCAAGGCACTGATCAAGATCCGCAACTTCATCCTCACCGCAGGGGTGACCTTTGATCCGGACCAGACCAAGGAGTTGCTGCGCGAGCATGGCCAACTGGACCAGGACACCATTGAGATGTTTGCGGACAAAACGGTTCAACAGTACGAGAAGTACTGTGTGGCCAGGGAGAAAGTGAGTTGTGGCCGACACGTGTGATTATCAAATTCTTGTTACATACAAATCTGAAAGAATGAATTCCATAGCAAAAAAATTTTNATTATATCGATTTTTAAATATTTAGCGATTTTTGAATTATAGGTGGACCTTTGATTTCGTCTTGGGAGTCCGGAGAAAATTTTGAAACTTCTAAGGGATTCTATGTAAATTTTTCAATTTCAAATGAGGCAAAATTTTGCCAATGAAAATTTTCAAAAAATCTTTGTTAAACAAAATTTAAAAAAATCTTTTTTTGAATCCTTTAGTTTATTTAATAAGCAAAAATTTTACGCACCTTTTGGCTCATAAAATTTTGGTCGGAAAAAAATCTCAAGCTTTATTTTTTCAAAAATTGCTGAATTTTTGAACTTCATTTAAGCTGCCCGAGGATGTGCCGATCCCGACCCGACTGGAGCCGGGCCACGTGTTCGCCCCCTGTCCGCATGACCAGGCGTGTCCCCGGCTGTCCCCTGGGGGCAAGGCGCGGCCCTGCAAGTTCACGGTGCGCTGGCAGGAGTTCCGCGCGGACCACAAGACCAGCAGCAAGGACCGGGACGGCACGCAGACCGGCGAGTTCAGCTACTTCATCATGGAGAAGGGCACGCGCAGGCCGGCGGAGCACGAGTACGCCCGGATCCTGGATGTGAGTTGTTGGTGGGCAAGACAAAGGGAGGTCAAAGGCCTTCAAGATACAAATTTTTTGGAATTTATCAATTTCCTTTGTTTAATTCAATTAATTAATTAATTTCAATTCGAACATGTCGAAAAACCCTCTCACCAGACCCGTTTTCGGCACGAAAATTGAATTTTGAACTGATAAAATGTACCTCACTTTCATTTAACACCAAAATTACTTTGAAAATTAGCTGTGATGTTCCTTTACACATTGGCGAAATTAATAATCACACGTGTTTAATGTCTAACCTAAAAAATCTACCGTATTCACTTTGTCTTTACTCTGACAATGAGAGAATATTCACACGTACCTATATGTCACAAATGGATTTTTCTTGAGCGAACCTATACATGTCGTTTATACAGTATCTTTATCCTATCGTATGGTTTCTACCGTATCCTCCCCCCCCCCAATGTTTCAGCTGAAGCTGGCGCACAAGTGCGTGCCCTGCAAGCTGTGCACGCCCCATGATGGCATCCAACAGGTGTGCGTGTCCAAGAAGATGGGCAAAATCTACGCCCGAGTGCGTCGCTCGTTGCCCTCCCAACTGTTTCCAGTGAAAGTCAGTGGAGAACTCGCAAAAGGGCTTATGTATACCATAGACTTAGGTGGAAAATTCCGCGAATTTTTCCCGAAAAATCAGAACCTTAAGTAGAGCTTGTCTAAATTCTTATTAATGGAGTTTCAAGTATTTTTCGATTATCTGATCGGACTGATTTTTTAGGCCTAGATAAGCTAATCCATTCTAAATTTTTAAAACGGAAGGTGTTTTTTTGGGGAATTTTTCTATTATAATTGGTAAATTTTGAACAAATTTTTATTTTTACTGTTTTTTTAAAGATGGAGATTGTCAGAAGCGAGGTTGACATGCTGAAGGGGATCCAAGGGGAGCATCAGCAGGACCAGGAGGAGGAGGAAAAAGTGATCGAAGCCAACGGACAACAGCAACAACAACTGCTGATGGCAATGGGCGGGAATGGAAGCGGTGAAAAGTCGTGATTCAATCTATGAAATTGTTGAATTTTTGTTCATAACCAAAAAATTTCAATTTCATAAGATTTTTGCACATTTTTCTATTCATCAGAACTTAAACATAAGATATGTACCATGACACGTGTGATTATCAAACCTGTCCTTTTTCCTATTTCTTTCCTCTCACGCTATTTTTAGCATGATAGACAGAGAACGGGGGACCACGAAAAAGAAGTGAATTTGGTGGTCATACGTGCTAACCTTCGGAAATTGATAATCACACGTGTCAACGTAAAGTTGTTTGATAATCACACGTGTAACAACGTCTCATCCTGCAAATGATCAAGTGCCACCATTGGCACCGAAGTACCGCCAGAGGAGGCACGTTTGTCGCGCAGATACCGCCAGCAGGCCAGCACGATGGAGATGAGCCAGAGCTGGAGGGCCAACAGGCACAGGCAGGACAGACACAGGGTCCAGCCCATGAACACTAAGGGAGCAAAAATTGATAATCACACGTGAAACTGGGATTTTATAATCATACGTACCAAATAACTCACCGAGTTCCTTCTCTTCGATGTGGGCGGCCCCGGTGACAGGCCCATGTGTTTCCACAAAGGCCCGGATGGTGGGCAAATCGTTGTCCAGCACCACATAGAACAAAGCCAGGGAAATGATAAAACTATGGAATTTATAAGCACACGTGTAATGTTTTTTGGTCATTTTCTCTAGGAATTCGGCCTCTATTCCATCATAAAAATGACCCTCCTCACTCAGGAATCGAACCCACACGGTTATACGACATTTGCGGCCCCGACATTTGCGGCTATAGCTATAACTCGGTTTGAACGATACCTAGAGAAATGAATTTGGTGTCAAAAAATAGAGCAAAAAATTAGCTATAAAATGAGCCTAAGCCCGCTAGAACCGGTCATTATGAAAAAAGTTATGGCCAAATTAATAATTTTGGCCAAATTCACACTATTTTGGCCATAACTTTTTTCGCAGCGGACCAATATGGATGGGAGTAGGCTCATTTTGTAGCTGATTTTTTGTGACACTAAACTCATTCTCTAGGTATCGTTTGAAGTGAGTTATAACGAATGGGCCGCAAATGTCGGCACGCCACCCACACCACTTTGATTGGGTGAAAATTGGTCACATCCACTTGGCCAAACATTTTCTCCTGAATTTTTTGATCACACGTGCACACTTACACCGCCACGAGTCCGACGCCTTGGAGGAGCAGGTAGGGCAGCAGCAGAGGGGCACTCTCCAGGTGCAGGGCCAACACCACGGTGCCCACAATGAACAGGCCGAAAAGGAGTTGGACCAGGGAACTGTGGAAAGGGGAGGGGCAGGGTACGGTAACAGTAGACTTGTTTTGCATTCATGTTATAGAAATCCGCCGGGGTGGGACACAGGGAGATTGGATCCGTCCCTGTGCGGGGGAGAAGGATCCCCGACTTTTTACCCATCTCACGGGGGTGGCGGAGGATCCCCTGCTACCCTTATTCCCGCGCGGGTTCGATGATGAAAATGACACAATAGAACTCGGATCCCTCTCCCAAATATAACACAACTCGGATAAATTGGTATGTTTTTTGGCAAATTACTTGGACCTTCTCGGCCCCCCAATGGTTCGTCACCGAATCCGGCAATCCCCTTCGTCCCCGACTACTTTATCCTAGAATCCAGGGATCCTCGTCCTCCGTCCTACTCTAGAAGTACACTCATCAGGAAG
>LDKF01002887.1:1532-16558 GCA_001026735.1 Rotylenchulus reniformis | reverse complement strand
GATTTCTGTGCCGCCAGAATTTCATACTGGCAGATTTCTGTGCCGCCAGTATTTCATACTGGCAAATTTCTGTGCCGCCAGTATTTCATACTGGCAGATTTCTGTGATGAAGGCAATTTTTAGACAGAATGCAAGGGCAAAAGGACAACATTTATTCGATGCATTTGTTACGCTGTTGTGTGAAAATTACAATGTTGATCAATAAAATATTATTAACAATGAAAATAAAATGAATTTGAGTCCCGAGACTCAAAAAAAGTTAGAGTCCCAAGATGGGCCGCCTTTTAACTAGCGCCCACATTTCATTTGATGTTATTTTTCAATAGAGTTCAAAATTTTGAGAAAAAAACACACTGTATCACGTACCACTAGTCTTTGCGCACATAACATAGTCACTTATTAAAACTTAAAAAGTAGGGTACATTTACGTGAATTAACACTTGCCATTAAAAAATCCACTAGAACATAATCGACTTCATGAAGATCGTGTACATATTACGGTATGAGTTGAATTCTATTTTCAATACAAACAACAATTTTTTCGGCCTGTAACAAATCAAATATATAATTGCAAAATCAAAATTTTTTATATTCTCTATTCTTATTTGAAAACAATTTCCAGATTGTTATTTAAAGAAATAGCCTTGATTATAATTTTTTAATTGATTCGGACCTTTTATAAATTTTAGTTTAAGTATATTAGTTGTGTCGGCGACCCCGATAGGGGCCGCCGGAGAAAAATTTTCAATAGTTTCGAACATTTTTTAAGAAAAATTGGTTTAGAAAAATTTATTTATCCGTCATTTTTTCCAATTTCTCCTAAAAATAATGAACAATTTTGGCCGATTTCCCCATTCTTAGGGGTGTATTTTGTCCCCGCTGGGTTCCCCGCGGGGAGCGGGGACACCGTCGCCAGCCTACATTAAAGTAATTACCATCCCAGTTGTTTTCCCAACTGTAGGACCATCCAAGCCTAAGATAAGCCGTTCTTCTTTTTTTGAAAATGAGCTGTTTTTGAACGATTTGAACATGCAATTTGAGGAAATTGAACTGTTGCAAGATGGAGAAAATGATTTGCTGAGTGATGGATCTCTTGAACTTTAAATCAAATTTTTAACTGAAATAAAAACCTGTTTCTGAGGTGTTGATTGAAAAATACAATAGTAACCCTCTAATATAACGGCAACTGTCAGCTGACATTGAAAAATATAATGGCATGCCATTATAATTTTAATTTTTTAAATAATTTATTGGCAACTGCCTTGAATTCTCAAAATATTTGCTTTTGGTAAAATTATTAGAAGAAAATTTTTTCCAATATTGCTTTGAATTAGAATCCGTTATTTAAACCATGAATTTTGCTCATGGTTATATTTTACCAATAAGCCTAAGCCTATCACTTTTGAAGATTTTTCTTAAAATCACGTCAACTCTTGTGAGAGTTCTTTATCAGTTTTATTAAATTGATCTATTCGACATTTTTATATTGGTAATTGCAACCCATAGAAATTCAAAAATAAAGAAAAAATATAAAAATTTTTGAGACGAAAAAAGAAAACTCTTGCTACGGCAGAACAAAATAAATCAATGAAAATTAACCTAAAAAAGCATTTCCACTTTGCCTTGTTGATCAAACATACAAATTTACTTTTCTAAAAATTATAGCTGGCATTCCAATTGGCCCATTTCGCAACAACTTTTTTTCAGAAATTCAAATTCGAATATTTTAGGGCGCCTAAGGTGGTCTAAAAAATATAGCCCACATCTATCTTTAACCCGTGAGTTTGTGGCTTATAATTTTGACATACCTTTATCAATCTTTATCTGTTTTGCAAATTTATAGCAGACACTTATAGACTTATACTTATTTTACATATTTTTGGAACCAAATTCATTTCCTTCGATTACGTTTTGAACCTTTGGTCGTCGCTATCTACCTTGTGTGCTTGCACCACGCTAATCTCACCGGTGGCCATAATCAACTTGTACAACTTGCATTCCTCGAATGTTATGTTGTGCACCGGCTCGACTTCCTTCTTTCAATCCTCCTCAAATAGCGGCCTAAAACAATAGTTGTAGATTCCGATCGAAATCTCGAAGTTTCGTGATTGGGATTCGGGATTAAAATGGCCAAAATGACCAATCCCGATTCCGAAGCAGGGATCCCGTATTCTGAATTTCAAAATTTCAATCCCGACCCTGAGCCCGAAGAAAATTTTTAAAAATTATTATTATTACCATAGGTTAGGTTATGTTTGGTTAAATTAACTAATTACAATTAATTTTTAAATTTTG
Organism: Rotylenchulus reniformis; assembly: GCA_001026735.1. Classification (NCBI taxonomy): domain Eukaryota; kingdom Metazoa; phylum Nematoda; class Chromadorea; order Rhabditida; family Hoplolaimidae; genus Rotylenchulus; species Rotylenchulus reniformis. The sequence continues at coordinate 14,263 of LDKF01002887.1, read as the reverse complement.
GGGAAATATTTATTTTTAACTTAAAATTCAAATCCCAGGATTTTAGACGTGATTTGGAAAAGGATCAGATTTCGGAATTCAAGATCAGGATACTTTGGTAAATCCCGATCTCGAAAAATTGCTGGGATCCTGAAACCAAACAACCCTACCTATAACAACATTTTTCGTCATTCAAATTCATTGAAAGTTGACCATGGGCTCTGGGGCCAATAACAGTTTCGATCGACAAACGACAGAGACAACGACAAACGCCAAATTTGAATTTAGCACTTGGCAAACAGTAAATTTGTCTCCAAACGCCAAATATTTGGCATTTGTCATTTGTCTCTGTCATTCATCAATTTGGCGTTTGTCTTTATCGCTCAATTTGTCTATGAATAACAGTTTAAGAAAAAACGACAAATTATAAGTGCAAAATGAATTACAAAACAAAATCAAAGGGCGTTATATTTGCGGATCGTATCTATTAATTTTAGAAAAAAATGTTCGGCCAGCATGTCCTCGGTTGACACTTTCCCCACAGCTCCACAATTATCGTATTCTCTTTAATATAATCCCGGTCTTAAATTGTTCAATCCGCTTCCTGTAGGGGGTGGGGGAGAGTTTAATTAAGAGAGGGGGCTTAAATTAGAGACAATACGGTACCTGAAGGCAAATGAATTATTTTAAATCGGGAGGTAGGGGTGCAAGCGTGCAAGTGAGGCGAAAGTTCATTTTTTAAAGATTTTTAAAGATATTTTTTAAAGATGATTTCTTTTAGCAAATGGTCATCTTTTAGATGGCTATTTTTACCAAATGATTTATGAGTTTCATTTTTAACACATGACAATGTTCATATGTATTTTTTGTGAAATCCTATTTTCACAATTTATGCAAAAATTTTGTAACCCATAAAAAATTCGGAACAAGTTTTATCCCTTAAAAATCCGTTAAATTTTTATGATAAAATTCAACAAATTTCGGCTCAAGATTTTTTTACAAATGAGATATCTCATGAAGGGCGAAATTAAGTCCAAGTTAAGCTTATTAAAAAAATTTTATATATTCGTAACTTGATATCAAGTTAAGGATAAAATTTTTTTTAGAAATCCGTATATGGAACTTGGATATGCGGCCCTTGGTATCCAGTTATGGGTCAATCAAATGAAGGAGTAAAACAAAGGAGTAGTGAAGGAAAAAACTTCCTGCTATGGTATTGCTTCCTATATTGGAAAAAGATGACAAACACAATACTAAAATCCATCCATGCTTTTCCGCTGGCCTGATGGCGCTTTCTTCGCCAGGGCTTGTAGGGCTCTGGTTCAGTGTTTTCATGACCGACCATTTTCAGGTCACTAAATGACCGCTGACCTGACCGGGAGTCCGGTCAGTTCAGGTCATTCAAAAAGTGACCTGACCGACCCTGGTCATATGATCTTCACTTATGTAAAATCGATTAAAAAATTTATAATATTTCTTTAACAATTCATCAAAAAATTGGAAAATTGAATAAAAGGTTACATACTACATATATTTAGGCCAACAAATAATGATTCAGATAAAGAAAAAGCTACTTGTTCAAAAGAGGTCCAATGTAGCCAGTTTGGCCGAAAAGTTTTTGTAGGAAATACTAGACCGAAATTATAAAAAGCCATGTGCAGAATTTTATGCTCGATCATTTGGTATTTTAATTTTCCTGAAATACCATATTTTTCGATATTTTCGAAAAATTTCGACCTTTTTTTCGAATTTCGAAATAATTAAAGTATCAAAAAATAGAGCATAAAATTCTGGGCGCTACTTAGAAGACGGTGACTTTTGAAAACCCAATAAAAGGGTCCCCCCTTTTCGGCAAAAATGGGAATTTTTTTTGTTATTTGAAACTATTTTGCTCTACAAGTAGTTAAAAATGGTAAAAAATGGAAAAAAATTTGGTTACCAAATGAAAAGGGCCCCCCTGTTAAATTTGTGGGTTTTCAAAAGTCACCGTCTTCCAAGTAGCACCAAATTCTGAAAATGGCTATTTATAATTTTGGCCTAGTATTTCCTACAAAAAAGTTTTCAGCCAAACTGGCCATATTGGGCTTTTTTAACGACCCAGCAACGACTCTTTCATTTTTTTTGGTATTAGGCTCTTCTATTCCCGATGTTGCCCTATTTCTTCGCTGGCGGAAGAGCAAGCCGAAGAACCAACAACAATTAATTCTTCAGCCGAATCCAATGGATCAGTCATTATATTATTGCTAAATATGTAAAAAATTTATAATGAAAATGGTTGATACTACTTAATCACCACAATAAGATTAATTTAAATCAAGAATAATAATTATGAAAAGGAGTTTATTTTTTTCCTTTGCAAAAAAAATTATTTATTTAATTCACTTTAAAACATATCCAAAAATAGGAACGATTTGTTTAGCTTTTAAAAATTTTCAAAAAATGTGTGAAATTTAATTCATATTTTCCGTTTTAATGGACTAACAGGTCTACTGGATTGAGGTGAATCTATGTTGATTGTTTTTTTCTTGGTTTTCCAATTTTGCAACCTATTAAAATGTTACAAAATGCTTTTTCCATTATTCCTTGAGAAAATATCCTATTTTAAATAATCCAGTTAAAAGACATGCATAAATTATGAAAACAACCAAAAATCACAAAATACCGGTAAAATATAGTTAAAATACCGATATAAAAATTTTCAAATTAAATGCGAAAAATTTAATTTTTCTAAAGAAAAAATATTATTGAATAAATGTAAGAAAAATGTAAAAATTTTTGAAAATAAAAACAAAAATCGTGCTGGGTCGTTAGTAAAAAAGGGCCAATGTGGGCCTTTGTAAAAAAGGGCCAATAAGGGTGGAATAGCAGATTAATAAAACTGTGTATACTAAAATAACTATTATAAAATTAAACAAAGACTAAAAAAATTTTAAGCTAAACATACATTTTTTTTGTAAAAAAAGTAATAAAAATGACCTTGGAAGAAAAATATCTTGAGAACAATAAATCTATGAACATTTAATAACACACATATTATTATATGTTCTAATTAATTCAGGCAACCAAAAAATAAATAAAGGGACACCGTACTGGAGGCCCACCCCTATATTTATTATTTTTTAAACATTTAAAATTAAAAAATTCTTTACTCTGGCTTTTAGAAATTTTATTTAAAGTTGATAATTTTTTATACAGTTAATTCAACACTATTTGCAAAAAATTTTTACTTTCGCTCATATTGGCCCCTTTTTACTAACGCCCACATTGGCCCTTTTTACAAACGCCCACATTGGCCCTTTTTACAAACGACATAGCACCAACAAAAATTGCAGAATAAATTAAAGTTCTCGAATAAAATTTATTCAACTCGTATTTGGGGCCTGTTCAAAGTGTTATTATTTAAATATCAAAAAATTCCAATTTATTATGCAAAATTCCATAAATTTAATCAAAGGTTTGCAAAAATTTGACCTGTCTTTCGATTCACTGCGAATGCTATCCCTTTTCGGCCATTAATCAAACATTGCTCATTATCATTTCCATTCTCGGCCCGGGTCCGGTACTAAATGAATCCTGGTAACACAACCTATGGTAGCAACCATTGGTTATTTGACCACAGGTTAAGCTACCAATGATCAATGGTTAGCGTAGTAAAAGAAGTTGGTAAGCTTACCATCGTTTTTACCATAGCTTCCTTTGGAAAAGTAACCATAGGTAGGAAACAAAATTAAAATAGCGTTCAAATTTCATCTTTATTCCAGCTTTTTCTCTCTAAAATTCACCGATTTTGAATCAATAAACAAGTTTTATTGATGTTTATTTTTTCGCCATATTTTTGGGGTGGATTTTTCTTGTCGAGATTGATTGCAGAAAAACACCCAATTCGTTAGATTATCGATATCGAGCGATTAACAAGTGAGAATCCTGATATTTTTTTAATAAAAATTCCAATTTTGCCTTTTTAGATTATTATTACGAGGATCAAAATATTTTTTATAAAATAAGGATTTATATCATTTTTTAAATCATTATTGAAACAAAGGTTAGATTTATTAGAATGTATCATAATTAAATAAAATTTGCATCTCATAAAAATTACCTTTAAATTCTTTGAATATTTGATTAATATAAAGGAATGATAATATCGATAGTCGAGGACAAGCGAAAAATGAAAATTAATGGATGGAAAGTATAAAGAAATAAAATTCTAAAGATGTTCTTTCTACGGTGTAATTTTTACATTATTCCAAAACTCTTTAGAAAATAATTTACAATTAATATTGATTAGCAAAAAATAAAACAATATTAATTATTATTAAATAGCTGACAATAACTAAAAACTTGGAAAATTAATTTATGATTGTAAAAATTCGAAAATTCGAAACAAAAAATAATTCATTAATTCGGATGAAATGAATTATAGGATATTAAAATTTTTAGGGGAGGTTAAATTGCTAATTTTTAAGGGAGGTTAAATTATTTGTGGATAATTCTGTAAGCTTCAAGAGGATCTAAAAATACCATTCGAATCAGCATAAAATTGTAATCAATTTTATCTTTTATACTTTTTGTCAAGCTGGTTTAATAAAAAAGTTTTCGGCCAGACTAACCACATTGCGCCTTTTTTAACGACCCAGCATCTTTACTATTTGCCTTTAGTTTTTTGGTACAACTCAAAATAGAATGCATCCAACTTTTTTATAGGTTATGAAAAAAGAAACAAATTATTTTTTATTAAACATAAGTGCATAATTTTATGCTCTATTTGTTGTTCTTTTCGATTTCCCCAAAAGAGGAATTTTTTGAACTTGCGAACTTTTTTCGGAAATTCGAAAACAAAAAAGAACAAAAGTAAGGCAGAAAATATTCTGCATAATTTTTCTGACAGCAAAAGCAATTTTTGATGCTAACCAAACCAACAAGTGATAAAAATCGAAATATGTTAGGTTTCAATTCTTTTTAGGAATGAAAATCAAGACCAAGATCTGATTTTAACTTTAGACTCACCGTTAATGTTAATAATCCAGCAGTTACCCCACAAAAATAAAGCCTCTTTTAGTTGTTTTTCACCAAAATCCCCTAACATTTAATTCAAAATGGCATCTTTAAGGATGCATTTCATCCCCGAATCCTCGCAGGGATGAGAGGATGGTTGGTTGGATGAAGGCTTGCACATTGATCGAAGTAGCTTGCACATTGACCTCTCGGATGTTGACCTCTGAATATGGGACTGGAGTCACATCTTCCGTCGTATAGTTGTGCATTGCGTCGAACCATCTCTGAAGATTGAGGTTGAGCGCTCGGATCCATGGTACTCCCAGTAAGTCGTGAGTGACTGTGCTGTAGACGTAGGCGTCGAGCTTCTGTACTGGTTGATCCTCGAGCTGTACCTCACAATTGATCCTGCCTTCAAGTGGAAATTCTTGTCCTGTGCAGTCCTTGACCTTGATTTCCGCAGGCATCAACTTCGGTGAACCGAGCTTCCTCCATGTACTTGTGCGAAGTAGCGTGATTCCGGCTCCGGTGTCGACCTTCATTTGACATCCAATGTTGTTGATCTTCACTTGTTCTTTCCACACGTAGCGGTCGTCTTTGAGCTGTACGTTGGTCGAACTGACGATCACAGTTTGAACTGTAGCAGTGGGCGTCTTGTNACACTTCTGTCTTAGCTCGTGAAGATCATCACGTAGTGCAGTGACGAGAATCAGGCACTTCAGCTGTTCCTTGCAACATGCTGAGAATCCGGCGTTTTCACATGCAGCGTTGACTTGGTTGAACAGAGCCATGGCATCCTGATTTGCCCGTTGTTTCAGCTTGAAGCACTCGTACTGGCGAACGAACACTGAACGGGTGTCGTCGAATAGATCCTTGAGTTGCTGCACAGCTTCTTCAAATGAGAGATCATCTGGTTGCTGCGGCTGGATGCTGTCGGCGAAGCTGGAGTAGTCTTCATCACTGAGCTTGCTGACGAGTAGTCGAACCTTCGTGACTGCGTCCAAGTCTTTGCCATCTTCCTCGAAGAATTTGCCATAGCGTTGATACCAGGCTTTGAATGTGCATCCGCCATCAGGATCGTAGTTGAATCTGCCGATGCGGTTGTCGAGCGAAGATGCGATGGTCGCGTGTTGAGCACTTTGGTTGACGACTTGCTGCAGTTGAGGTTGCTGCTGCTGACTGGCCAGAATTCGTTCCAACATTTGCGTGAGACGATCAATAGATGCTTGCTGCTCCTTGATTGTCTGATCCTTGCTAGGTGCCATCATTGACTTTGCGTTGTAGGTAGAATTGCTGACTGCGCCAATTGTTGTGTCCTCGGTTGGAGAATTTATTGAAGACAGCAGAATAGAATATAGGACAATGGAATAGAATGGAATATGAGGGAATGGAAGCTGGAATGGGAATGAAGGCAAACAGAAGTGACAAATGCTGGAAAATGGATCACTTATATAGGTGGAGATGTGAAGGAAATAGAAAGAAGAATTACATGAACTGGGATACAAGCGAGAAAGAATGCCACTAAGAAATATTATCACACGTGACAAGAATCTTATGTCGATCATGCTCATATCCACAACAAATGTGCAAAAAATAATGCCTAATTTTTAGCCTGACTAGTTGTAAAATTTTTGTAAAAAGTGTGCAATTAAGAAAAAATTTAGAAATAAAAATTAATGGCTTGGGAAAAATATATAATAAAAAATCCAAGAAAAAATTAGGCCATAAAATTTGCATTATTTTCTGTAATTTTTTTTTCTAATATAATATATTAAAAATATAATATATGTATAGAAGTAAAATTTTAAAAAATTTTCTATCTTTCATTGATTTCTCTTATGGTAAGGGAAGGGGGCAAGGCCAATAAATTATCAAAAAATGCGAAAAATTTAATTTTTTTTCGCGCTTTAGAGGATAGGAGTTAAAGCTCAAGAAATTTGAATAAAATTTTTCAGTTTTTTTTTGTAAACCTTTGTTGTATGGGTGACCGCGACCCCCGACAGGAGTTGCCGAAGAAAAATTTGAAAATTTTGACCCTTTTCTTAAGAAAGTTGGTCGATTTTTTCGGCCAAAATAGGACTAAGATTTTTGCGAAACGCAATAAATGTGTCCAATTAAATTTCTAGTTTATTGGGGTGTTTTACAAGTCATAGTGAAATTTTTTTTCAAAGATATGTATATAAACATTGGAATTTGGATACGGTAAGCATGGAGTTCGGAGTGGGTGAAAGAAAAATGGTGAAAATAAATTTTTGGTTGTGATATATTGACATTTTAGGGCAAAATTTTTAATTTTTTAAGGAAATTTCACCATTAAACCCTAAAATTTTTAAAAAATTTCGAAAATTTCGCCAAAAATACCATTCTTAGGAGTGTATGTTCAGTCCCGGTCAGTCCCGGCTCTGAAAACCGGGATCGGGATTTCCCGGTTTTTTGAAAACCGGGACCGGGACTCCAGTCCCGGGGTGACCGGGAATCCCGGCCTGGTCCCGGTCCCGTTCAACCCTAATCCCACTTTGATTGTTTGGGAGACCGAGAAGTACGAGTTGGAGCTGTACTTGCGGAGGCCATAGGGGACGGGGGTTAACGGGAGATGTGAAATTTGATACTAGGTTGTAAGAAAACAACAAGAATGAAGAAGAAGAAAAAAAGAAAGAAGAGGAAGAGTGCAAAATTGTTATGAAAAAAATTTGGGAGACAGCAACAAAATATTATTCATCATTCACTTATTCAGTGATCACTGATCATGATCATTTAGTCAATTTATTTAATGGTAAAAATAAGAAAAAGGAAGAGAGAATGAAAATTAGAGCAAAAGAAAGAAAAGCAGAAAAATAAGAAAAAATGGTATGGGAAGAGGGGGTATGGGAAGAATGGTTAACAATTGGTGTCTCAAAAAAATAAAATTTAATTTTCCTTCAAAAAACATGTATTATGGAGGTTTTCTGGTGGATCTGAAGAAATTATTACTAGACAATTTACTAAAAAAATAAATTAGCACAACGTTTTGAGCCATTAATTTTATAAAGAGAATTCCTTATTACATATATATAAGCTGGTACAGGAAAAAATAAAAAAAATTGATTAATAAATGGCTAATATTATTATAAAATAAAAAAAAATATATATATTTTAATTGCATAAAAATTATTAACTTTATAAGAAATTTTATTCTTATTATAATTAATCATTGTAAAAAATTATAATAATTAAAACAAATTTATATAAAAAATTACAAATTATATAAAAATTTTAAAATTATTAAATTTAAAAATATTTTCATTTCATTGTTTTTCAACTTTTTAAAATAATAAAAAAAATAAAAAAAATTATTTTATTTATAATATAATTATTAAAAAATTTTATTTCATTTTTTATTTTTTCTTTTGTAATTTTTGCCATTTAATCAATTTTAGGCGTTTTGTTTATTTAGTTATTTAGTAGTTTTTAATCTCTAGACATCACTTTGATCCCCATTCCCTTCGCCACAAGTTGGCCGGCCACAAGTCGGCCTCGCCACAAGTTGGCCGCCACGAGATGGCTACCATAATTTGGCCGCCTCAAGTCGGGCTGTTCTGGAATGAATGACTCCTCCAATAGTTAGGACCCTGGTAGGATTCCCCTTGCTTTTTACAGGACCTTATGGGCGGGTATTATTCGCATTGAGAAAGAGTTATTTTTTGCAAAAAATTTTGTTTTTGAAAAATAAAATGGAATTCATAATTGGCCAATGATCACAATTTTTGGTAATAAAATTTTGTAAAAAATCGGTCATTGTGGCATTCATCAGCGGCGTCGCCACCACCATCCGCCCCATCCTCCGCCCCAACAACAGCCGTAGTACCCGTGCCAGTGATGATGACGCTTCGCTCGCAAAAGATCGGGGGCTCTGATGAATAAACCGAAAATTAGGTGGGGTGAGTGATATTTTAATCCAATTTGCATCATATTTTCCTGTTATATTATTTTTTAAACTTGCAAAAATAGGGTAATAGTTTTTTGAAATTCATCGTAACAGAATTTAGTGGCATTTTGACGACGCCAGAAATGGATTAAGCCATCTAATGTGAGTTTTACGCGAGCTCAGGTCACTCTAAGAAGTTTTTTTGTAAAAAACGATGAATACATTAAAAATTTCCAAAATATTTCAATAATTTAATTGTATTAATCCGTACTCATCGTTTTCATTAAAAAAATTAATGTAACCTGACCTAGCGTGAAAGTCCTATTATATGCCGTGATAAGCTAAGGCAAAAATCAGCTTGAGATTCTACTATAAAAAAAAACTCTTAGAAAGTCTAACCTTTACATCATGTCTAAAAAATATTTTTGGTCCAAAAACGGGGAGGGGGGGTTCTTAATTAATTTTTAAAAGAGGCTAATCTTGTGACATTCCATAGTGCGATCTAAATTAATATGGGCATTTAGTTAAATAAATCATTATTCGGAAAATTAAATTATTGATCATTACAACCGACGCTTCTCTTTATCAAGCAATTGAATTGCGATCAATAAAGATAAAAATAATTAAATATTATATGGATTGCAAAGCCGCGGACTAAACAACTGGAAACTGCCCACCGGTTTTGAGCGGCTTGAATTCCTAACGGGGGGGGGCAACACAAATTTCAAATTAATGGCTAAAAATAGATTATACTACGAGACAATTGGTACAACTTTACTTGATAATTAAGTGGAAAAGGATGAGAGAAATAATTAATACAAAAACGAATAACAAATACGACCAGGTAGTAGTTGATTAATTATCATTCCATTTTTATATAATTAGCAGATAAAAATTTCTTACTCGTTTTAAATATTTTTGTCCAGGTACAACATTAAAAATATTTATTATAAATATAAAGATTAATAAAAGATAAAAGTTCACGATTAAAAGATACTTAAAAAATGAAGTTAAATTAGACGGTTATGTTACATTTTCATAGTCAAATCATAGAAAATCTTCTAAAATCTACAATTAGCATTTTTATGTTTTATTTAATTAATATTTTTATAAAAAGCAATAAATACTTATTGTCTATTAAATAAACTTGTAATTTATCATAATTCTTACAATGGTTTTATTTTCATCTTTGAACTATGAAAGTTATGTATGTTATTCTAATGTTATAAATAATGTTATATTTATTCCGATGAAATTAGTATTTGTGAACGGAGAAGAAATGGATTTTAGCCGAAAATAAAATCGCCAAATTAAAAACCGTGGGGCTAAGTAGTCGTCAAACTTTATTCATCTTCAATGACTTGGACCGCCATATGCCATATTACCAAGGCTCCTTTCATCGCTCCTATTTTTTGGATACCCGCACAGCTTTTAGATGCCTGAAAAATAATTGAAAATATGCTCAAAAGATGAAATCAAAGTCGAGTAAAAAATAAAAAAAATGATCCTGGAAAAAATCTGTCTCATCGAACTATTTTGCCTGCTCTTTTTCCCACTTACAATCCCTCCTCGTTCACATCCGGCGTATCAGCGAAAGGTGCCGAATTCGGACGACCTGAAATTTTGATTGTTTTTGCAAAATGACCAACAAATGGTTATTTAAAACAAAATTAGGAATCCTAAAAGGTTTAGTTATCATTTTGTCAAGCAATATATTTTTTAATAATTATAAATTTTTCCGTATTTTAATGTTTATTAAAATGGGCCCATGTAAAGTTTTTGATAAATTATGCCATTTTTCAAGAGTGAGTAGGGTTGGGCACACCTGGACCACCTCTCTCCACTCGTCTTGGCCCCTGCGGTTTCTGCCCTTCCGGCGGCTGAAGATCAGCGAGAACGGAAGAGTAGAGAAAGATCAGGGAGAAGGTAAGCAAAAAGACGGGGGAGCAAAAATGCATTATGGGTAGGGGGATGTCTAAATGGAGAAATATAAGGAAGTGATCACAGGATGAGCAATAATGGTAAATGGTCCGTAATATATAGCGTTTCATTCCCTCCTCCGACCACTTGTGCGATCACTTTCTTTACAAGTGCTTTTTCAGCGTACAATAAAGTGTTTCTTCGCTGGTAGTTCAGAAAAACAGCATTCAAAAATGAGATATAGAGAAGACGCAGAATTTTCATTGTAAAAATTTTGCTAAAATAAATTTCGTCACGAATGATTAATATTTTCCATTTTTCATTTTTACAACGAAACTTCACTGTCTCTCACTTTGCATGCTATTTTTCCGACTGGCGGAGCAACTTTGTTGCTCGCCGAATTTTCTTTTTACTTCCTTATTTGTTCCCCCTGTAGTACTAGTTTCTGCAAAACTTTTGCTTGAAATCTTTGAACGCTTATTTAGTTAACCATCACTTCTTTATAAACTCATTCACGCTTTTGTCAGATTTTAGTCTAAAAACAAGTCTAAATTGGCCTAAAAATTTAAAATCTCTCTCCACGCCGAGGTTGAAATATATAACCTCCCTTGCAGAAATATATAACCTCCCTCCCTGAGCCCTCCCCTGTAATAAACCCCAACTGGAGAGTGATTGAAAAATATAATCCCTGGGGTTGTAATCAGCGTTTTAGTGTTCCAGGATTTTTCAATCTGTTCTGTTCCTGTTCTGTTCTTGAAAGTCGGAACAGAACAGGAACAGATTAAGCAGGAACAGACTAATCTGTTCCTAATCTGTTCCAATGGAATATTTACCTCCAAATTTGCTGAAATATTTCGAAATTCTCTGTCCTTTGCCTAAAGCATTAAGCTCAATGTTAAAAATGAAATTTTAAATTTTTATTTTTAGAAAAATTTCAATTATCAAAAATTAAAAAAATGAAGTTTTTTTAATTGGGAAAATTTTAAAGAAATTTTTAAAAATTTAAAAAGTCGGTGAAAATTTAGATTAAAATTATAGATTAAAATTCCTTGAAGTAAATTGGTCAATTTTTCAGAAGTAAATTGGTCAATTTTTTTATTAAAAACTACGGATTTAAAAGTACGGATCCGGACCCAGATCCGGATTTTAGAAACATCCCCGACAGGGACAGTTCATCTTTTCTCAGGGGGGTGGCGGCGGTCCCGATAGGGGCCGCCGGAGAAAATTTTGGGAATTTTTGGCCACTTTCATAAGAAAATTGACCTTTTTGAGGATATTTTTTAGAAGGAAACTTTATATATAAGGTGAGGGTGGCGGCGGTCCCGATAGGGGCCGCCGGAGAAAATTTTGAGAATTTGGCACAGTTTGTTGAGAAAATTGGTCAATTTTTTTCGATTTTCCTCCCGATTTTCCACCCTCCCTAAGAATCCTCCCCCCTTTTCCGGACCCCGGAAAAGTCCGGGCCCGGATCCGGGTCCGATCTCCAACTGAGACATATATAAATGAAAAGTTTTTGAAAATTTAGAATTGGAAAAATTATTTAAAAATTTTCGAATTCTATGAAAAAATTGAAAAAATTTCCGGTCAGTGAAAATTTTTAAAAATTGAGGAGTTGCGAGGAAAATTTTGAAATTTTGTCCGGGTTTCATAAGAAATTTTCAGAAAAATCGGTGGTTGGAACAGATTAGGAACAGATTAGTCTGTTCTGCTTAATCTGTTCTGTTCCTGTTCTGTTCCTGTTCCTGTTCCTGTTCCACAGATTTGCAATCTGTTCTGTTCCTGTTCTGTTCTCAGAGCGTGGAACAGAACAGAACAGGAACAGGAACAGAACAGGAACAGAACAGGAACAGAACAGATTAAGTCGGAACAGAAAAACGCTGCTCTGATCTTAACCCTTTATATTGGTCATTGATGCCCTCGGGATCCTGGTTAG
>LDKF01002886.1:10554-28670 GCA_001026735.1 Rotylenchulus reniformis | reverse complement strand
TATCAATTTATGGGATGTTTAAATATTTTTAAGAACTTTTTAGAGCATCCCGACTATGCACATATTAGTTGCGGGTTCTACATGCGGCATCCGGCTATGCATATGATGGTTTGGTTTTTGGCTGTATGGCCGAAATCTGGGTTTTTGGCTGTATGGCCGAAATCTGGTAGCGCCAAAAGGAGAAGAGAAAAGGTTAGAATACAAAAGGTAATTTGGCTTAATGTTGAGCTATATTCAAATGAAGATTGGAACTATCCGATTTCTTAAGAATATAATAATTTCAAAAAAATTCGGGATCCCGGTCGGGATTGAAATTCTGAATTTCGGGATCCCGGCTTCGGGATCGGGATTGGCCATTTCGGGATTTCAATCCCGATCCCGAAACATCGGGATCCCGGCCGGGATCCCGATCCCGCTGCACCCTAGAAAAAATTATGAAAATGGGTTAGTCTTTAATCAATTGGGTGAATGAAATATGAAAGAAAATTTGACTAATTGATCACGTCAATGCCGCCATTCGCACTTCCATCGCTCCGCGAAAACCATTCGCGTCCGGTTTCCCGGGGTACATGGAGTCCACCAGAAAGGGCGTGTCCTCCGGCCCGTACTTGGTCAAGAGGAGGTCAAACGGCAAAGAGAGCTCTGAAAATGAAATTAGATGAATTTTCTTTTAAAAAATTCATAAAATTCTCAGTAATTAAATATAAAAAAATTTTAATAAAAAAGTTTTAGAATTTATTTTCGCTTTACAAATAATTTTAAAGCAAATATAATTATTAGTAGCATACATAGATGCTTTTAGCAATAAAATATTTTTTGTATTTGGAAATCCTTTTTTATTCGATGGTTTTTTGAGATAACAAAAAACGGTTGGGAAAATGGATTTTTGGTAAAAAGGATTATAGAAATATTAAAATAAAAAATAAAAACCTGGGAAAATTGTTCCTTTTTTTAAATCAATTTTTAGTAACTTGATTTTAAGTTATTTTTCGTACGAATTTTAAGCGATTTGATCGTATTTTTGGAATTTTTTTGAGTTATTTATTTTTTCGGGTTTTGTTTGTGAATTTTTCGTTGAGAAAAGGTTGGTCTTTCCACTGACCACCTCCGTGGTCCTTGGCGCACATCAGCACGCCGAGCTCGAACGAGCGAATGAAGAGCTGGGAGCGCCCTTTCTCAAGTTTGCCCCAGGCAGAGCCGGACAGGTTGGCGCTGGTCAGCAACAGCCACCGGGGCCTTCCTTGGCCATCCAACGCTATGTAACTTTTCACATGCGGAGAGGCGGAAGATCTGACGAGGGAAGAGGGACATGAAAAATTAAACAAAAAATTTAATTTAGAAAATTTTTCTAAAAATTTTAATTAAAAATAAATGATTAGGAATTTTGGACCGGACAATTATTGAACTTAAAAGGGAAAGATTTTTAGATCAGGTGATGTTTCGGAAAACTCTGGCCGAAAAGATATAGGTAACCCCATTGCATTTTGTTAAATTTCAATTTTAGCTACGGAATGCGCATAGCTTGGCCAATAGAACTAGTTTTTGGCCAAGAAAAATGGACCAAGTCAATGAAATCCATGAAAAAAAATAGAACTAGTTTTTGGCCAAGAAAAATGGACCAAGTCAATGAAATCCATGTGAACACCCACAACTGCCCAGTTGGCCTAGAGGTCAGTGCCACAAGCTTCTTTTTGGGGACTGCAGGTTCGAGTCCCAGCTGCTGGTGTATAATTATTATTTTTTTGTTATTTATTCAAATAAAAATAAGAAAAAACAAATTTTTATTTATTAATTTTTTGTTTTTTTAAATATTCCAAATATATGCCAAAATTAATCTTCATTGTAATTTTTAGATCTTTGATAAGATCATTTTTATAGGGGTTTTCAAATTTTTCCCATTGTTGACAAAAAAAAATCCGTAATGCATAACCGGTAAAATCCCCCATAAGCTGGATTAGATTTTTCGCTTAAATTTTCAAAATTTCCCCCTCACCCCACCTGTTAAGCCTTTCGCTCTTCCATTGATGCAGAAACTGGCGTAAATAGGTCTGTTTGTTGTGCACCTGGGAGCTGTAGGGAAGTGACAGACCGGCGGCATAGCCCTCCAGGGAGTGCCTGACATTCTCCGCGGAAGGGAAGATCAGTTTCAGGCAGGAAGCTGTGAAAATATAGAAATTTCAAGTGAAAAGTGGCCCGAACATCGAATAATCCTCCCGGTATTTTTCATTCAAACAACTTTTCATATTTGTTAGGTTAGGTATTTCCTTTTCGGAATTTTTTTTTCAAAGAAAAATTAGCCTTTATGACATCATTCGACGCCAAAATTTCTGCCCCACAACCTTCCTTCCCCGTGGACTTTATGGGTTGAATTATTTATTTCAAAATTATCTGGGCAATCAATCTTCCCAGTTTCGGATTTTTTGGAAATCTCACGAAAAATCAGTTCCAGGAAAAATGGACCCTATCCACGAAAAATCCAAGGCCTGGATTCGGCTCAAAATCTCAAATTCGTGCTCAATATATGGCATTCAATATCCTAAAAATTGAATGGTTAAATTTACAAAAGATGGGAAAGTTTTTTTGCAAAATTTAATAACTTCCGACCCACCACCGATCATTGAGTTGCCCCCGGACAGGCTGGTCAGCCACTCGTCGCAAAGCCACGCTTCCGGTCGCGCGCCCAGCGATCCGATGGAGCTGAACTGGCCGACAAATTGTTTGAATGTGCGTCGCTCATTGGCATCGAATTTTTCTGACAACAGCCGACGCAGACGCATGTGCCCGAAGCGGTGCATGGACCTGTCCGAACTGAGATGTCTAAAAAAATCAGGGCCTTAGAAACCAAAAATGTCATTAGTATACAGATGCACTTAAATGTGATTTTAAAAACGATTTTTTGTTCGGGATTTCCAAAAAACATAAGCTTGTGAACTAGGATTTTTGATTTTTTTTTAAATTACGGACCTTCCCGGCACGGAGCCCACAATGCGGTCCTTGATGTGCCCAAAGTCGGCATGTCCGATCCGATCGATCCAATAGGACACGAGCTGATGGGCTTTACCAGCGCTTGATGGGTATCCAGTCCGGAGGTAATCCAGTAGGTCGTCGCGGAACCTTAATTGCATTAAAATCCCCAATAAAATTAAATAAAGTTAAAAATTTTTTTCAATAATCTGCAAAACTCACCAAAAAATTCTGAACCCTTGAACAATTCTTAAAAAACCTCTCCCACCTCTGTTCCGTTTTGGTTGTTATCTCTTCATCAGCATCAGTTGATGTTTTGATAAATGCGCCTCGTGCGTGGTAGAATGCCTGTGTCTTTAGGGCCCAATCATCGTCCAATAAATTTGCTGTACTGATCACTACGTGCAGAGCCTGTGAAAAAAACGATAAAAACCTAAAAAAAAATTATCCAAGGAATAGAATAATAAAGCTATAAACAAAAGAGTAAAAAGACCTTTGTACTACCCAGTGGCGTATTTAGGGGAGGGGGCTGCAGCCCATCCATGGCCAAAAAAAGGAAAAAAATGACTAAATTTCTTAAGAAAGAGGTCTAAATTTTTCAAAATTTCTCCGGCGGCCCTGACCCTTAGAACACTGAAATTTCTTTGAAAAACTTGCTATTTTTTCAGCCTCCCCCCCCTATTGGGAAAGAATTTTACCCCAAAAAATTGAATTTTCCATAAATAAGCGTCTCATGGAATCTCCCCATGGAAAAACCTGGATACCAGTACTAACCATAAAATTCTGCTCATTTTTTTCCAAATTATCGCAGAAATTTGGCCTTTCTGTTTTTTTAATTAATTAATTTTATTTTTTTGGACACGCTTTTTTAGCCCTCCATTTTTCACCCGTTTAAAAAAATTCTAAGTTTTGAAACTGTTTAAAAAGTGAAACAATTGCCCACCTGATCCGCCTCAAACAAAGACAGTTTGGCATGGTGAGTTCCGTATGCAAATGGCATTGGCACGCCTGCACACTGCACATTGGGAAATTGGGTGCAATCGGCGCGCAATGCAGCCAACTGCTGATGACCAACCACGAAGCTGATCGGACACCCGCGAAGGCTGCGCGAGTACTGCCTGAAAAAATAAAAGAGCGGATGAATCAGATTGGCAAATCAGGATTCAAAAAATGTTAAAATTTCGTAATCTCGGAGAATTTGAAAGAGAGAATTTCGGTACCGATACTACTACTCGGGTGATTAAATGACCCCTAGTCATTTGGTAAATTCAAAGTGAAAATTGATGATACAAAACACCGACCATACGAAATACCGGAAGGGCGGAATTCGGTCTTTCGGTAGCCCGCTGTTCTATAGTAACGTGTCAGAGACGCATGTGCTCGTTTTCTCTGCACCATGTCAGAGACGCATGTGCTCGTTTTCTCTGCACCATGTTCTCTCGCATTTTTTGCGATGTCTTATTTTAATAGTATAAGTAAATACCGAAAGTTGGGGTGATCGAACCTTGAATGATCAGAATTCAAAGTGAACTTTTGACTCATATAGATAGGTATGCATTATTTATTGAAAAATTGATATAAAATTTTCTCAAAAATAATTTTTATTGGGTTCGATTTTTAAACAACTGACCAAAAAATTCGATCGTAATTTTAGGTGCACCGTATATCCACAAGTTTCAGTAGAATTCCTAGATTAGCTAACCCACCGGAGCACCCATTGGGGATCGATGGAGTAGTTGAAGTGAATGGAGGCGATCGGGCGAATGTGCCGGATCAGCTCGAACAGGGACAACGCGCGCGAGTTGGCTGCCGGGCCCAGACAGTCCACCTTGTTGAAGTAGACGCCGTCCGTCAAACCCATCGGAGGAACATTTTGCGAGGGAGAGCAGATGATTTCGGAGGAGACCTAAATTTTTTATGAAAAAACCTGTATTTCTCTTGACCTTTTTCGTCGAAATTTTCTCAATACTCCGTATTTCCCAAGACCCAAAGTCGCCATAAATTTTCACTGGTTATTTTTTATTAGAAATTTGCAAGAAAATTCATTTCCAGAGTTTCCTGCTTTCCTTTCATTAAGTTCTAACCGTATAACCGATTTTTTCAAAAAAAATAAAATGATTAATTCTATATACATATTAGAAAATTTTTTATATATTTAAGGCCAAAAATAATTTTTCGTGGAAAATGGAAAGCCCGGCTAATGAATTTTTAAACAGATAAGGAAAAAATTAATTCAAATTTCTCACCTCGCTCGTTGATGCAATGGGCGATGCCAATGCCTCTGCCATGGGTGGCACATTTTTCGCAATTTTCTCCAACAACGGACTCGCCGAGCCGGCTTCACTGCGCCGTTTGCTCATTGCTTCAATTTGTTTTAATATTTTATGAATAAAAATTGAAAATAATTAAGTAATTAGGCCTAAAAAGATCAATCTTTCATTAAAAAATGCAAAAATTAATATTAAATTATTTTTATTTTAAATTCGAGGCAAAAATGAAAAACAATAGGCACAATTCACGATAGAGACCAAATAGAATTTTGAGGACCGGGATTTTTTTGGAATTGATGAAAATATGATAAAATGGCTTAATGGGGACAATTCTCTTTAGCAATCAGGACAGTTAGGAACCACCAAATTCCAAATGACTTTTATATTAAAAAATCACTCAAATTATAAAAATGAGCTCCTAACAGGTCTTTCTAATAACCAAAAATAAATAAATAATTGAGCTTAATTTAGAGAGAAAAAGATCAAAACAATGAAAAATGAAAGACTTGGCAAAAATCAACAACAACAACAACAATCACAATTCAAAATCAGTGGTGGAACTTGAACTTCCCCTTGGCATCCGCACATGCGCCCCTCTTGCCCATCACCGCTTTGGTGTGTTTGCGGTCCACCGCGTCCAGAGTGTAGCCCCCGCAAAAACGGTCAAACTGTGACTGAACCACCTGGTCCACAATTGCCGGATGAAAGACCTGGAAATTTAAAAAAAATGTGTCAAAAATCGACAAAATTTCGAAAAAGCATATTTTAAATTTCAATTCATGGAAAAAATAGGGGGGGGGGTCGAGTCCTATCGCTCGCAAAAAAAAGGGAGGACCTTCGCAATTTATTGGTCTGAAGAAAAAATTTCACTTTTTTTTGTTTTTGGAGATTTTAAGACCCCTTCGCAATTTATGGGTTTGAGGGACCCCCTCCCCACCCACCATCGCACGCGGCTCTGTTGACCTTACTCCTTTTTATGCGTGTTTCAATTTTTACTTTTTGGGCATAGAAAATAGAACTTCCAAGGTTTTTAAATTTAAATGGCATTTATTAAATATTTTTCGTCGTCATTGTACCGAGTCAGTGTAGCCAGCGAAATGTTTGCCGAAGTGCTCCCATTCAAACGGCGACAACTCTTCCTCGATGCGCTGGAACAGATTGCGCTCGTACTGCTTCACCGGCACCTCCAACAGTGCAAAGTCGTTTTGCTGATGAACCTGCTAAAATATTTTTCAAACTTTCAATCCCATTTTTTATTGATCCCTCAAAATAAATCCGATTTAAACATTTCTTCGCAAAAAAGACCTTAATTTGCGAATGATTCTGTAGTTCTGGAATCAACGGGCAGTCGTTGTCCGGTGACAAGGAGTCAGAAGAGTCCGAATTGGATGGCGAATGATTGAGACCCACTTTCGGCGACGGCAAGTAATCGATATCCGTATCCATAAACTGAAAAAACCGAAAGTATAAACCTAAATTTTATAATAAAGACGGCAATGATTTCGAAACTCATCAGTAAAATAAAATTCGGTGAAAAGTTCTCCCCAAATCGAATCTCAATCAACTGTCCGGTCACAAATTTGAACAGACCTTCACACTCTTTTTGCGACGAGCATTGAGCGGCAAGATGCTCGGGTCCGGTTTGATGCACGAGAGCTTCGAAACTGCGTTTTTGTCATCATTCCGTGCCTTAAAAATCCTTAACTATCAAAAATATCGAACATTGTCTAACCCCACGGCGAGTGCCCAGCGGTATCATGTTCGGGTTGGTGTACTGTTCCTCCAACAACTCGGGAAATGAAGTGGGAAACCGAGTAGTCAACTTCAACTAAAAAATATTTTGGAAAAAACCTAAACTTTTTTCCGGCACCTTGGTCAACGGAAGAGTGCGCAACCAGAGCTTGGCTCCTTGTCGTTCGCCATTGTTTGTAGCTGAGTCGTCCGTTGTGTCGTGAATGTTCTCAGTATTCATCCCAAAAAGCTTAACTATTGATATGAAAATTGATAAATGAAAATAAAATGTGCGAAAAAATTCGTAAAATCAAAATTACTGAAATTTTTTTAAGATTTTCCAAGGAGATTGTTATCTTGTATCAAAAAGTCACATGCTAAATAATATGTAAAATGCCATTTTCCTGGTCTTTTTTTTTCTTGATTTTTGTGCATAAGCAAAAAGTTTTTTTTTGCCTTTCAACTTTACAAGAAATGGTATGGTATGGAAAGCAATTGGAGTCAATTTCAATTTTTTAAGAAAATTGATAAAAATGATAGATTTTATGCACGTAATAAATATGGTATTTAATTTCCAAGCAATAAGGGATTGTTAGGTTCTTTTCGCCAATTTTATACAAATAAAAATATCATATAGATTTGAACAATACATGGAAAATAGTCCGATTTCTCAATAATACAATACAATATAATACTATTTATTATGCTATTCCTAAGCCATTGGACAAATCCAATTCACACAATTTCTAGACTTTTGCCGCTGTAATGCCGTCCAGATGTTTGCACACTTGACCGAAGATGTCGTCAATGGTCCCCTCCGCAACAATCTGAAATGGAAGCAATGGTGAAAAGGTTTAGGTCTTGCGTTTTGCAATGGCAAATTAAATGCTCAAAGCTAGTTGTTTTTAAAAAGTAAGATTAGATTTCGGATTAATTTTCGAATTGGACAGAAAATCTCAAATATCATATTAAAAAAAATAAAATCCTCAAAGCATTTCGGCACTAGTTGCGCAAAGTGGTTGCCTTTGAAAAACCACTAAAACACGGCGGATCAGAGTGCAACCTGGCACAATGCCAAATTAAAAATGACTATTTATCCATCATGCTTTTTTGTTTATCGTTAATTTGATATTAATACATTATTATTTTTCTAATCCACGGACAAATGCTTATTTTTAACACATACAAAAAATATATACATTTATATTAATATATTTTGTATTTACATATTGCTCGACACCAATTGATTTATCTATTTTACGGGGTGTTTATTTTTCCGCAGTTTTTGACATACTCGTATTAATCAGTAAAATTTATGATGAATTCGGACACAATTTTTTTGTTTAATGGCAAAACTGAAAGAAGACTATTTATTTTATAATATTAAAAAAGATTTTTTTACTTATGTGACATTTTTTACAAAAAATCTGTCAGAAAACCTTGAAAAAATTAAATGACTCTTCGATTTTCAGACTAAAAATGTTCAATTTTTGGAAAATAGAATCTGCCATCTTGTTAAGCACCCTCGAAAACCCCCGAGTAAAGTGCGGAATCTAAAAAATTTAAACATTTAGCGGAAAATTTTCAGGACCAAAAAACTCCAAAAATCATTCAATAAATAATTAGTAAATCATTTGACGCGTGGCGGATTCGAGCTCAGGCTCTTTTCCATTGTGGATATGTCATACACCCAATTGAGCCATAGAGGGAAAGAAAGAATAAAGGTTGCATGGCTGGCAGGGCTGGACGCAATCGGATTTTTTTCATCCGCAACCCGCAATCCGCAATTCGCAACAAAAAATTTTCATACGCAATCCGCAACCCAAAAAAGGCCGCAATTTCCGCAATCCGCAAACCGTAATCCGCAATTTTTTAAAAAAATAATTACACTTCAAAAAATTTCAAAAAAAAAATTATAAAATATAAATGTATATTGATAAAAGAAAATATTTTTTAGTGATAAATGAGATTTATAGATTGATTGATAATGAGCAAATTCAAATTTTGAAAGAAGAACTAAATTTCTAAATTTTCGGGTAAAAGACTTCCTGAGATCACTGACTATGATACCCGGCGTAGTGACAACTCGACTACGGACAACTCGACTACGGACAGCCCGACTACGGACAACTCGACTATGGACAACTCGACTACGAGGACAGCTCGACTACGGACAACTCGACTACGCAATTTTAAATCTTTTCTTTGTTATCTTCATGCATAAATCTGCACTAAAATGCATTTGAAAAATTGAAATAAAATCCAAAAGTCAAAATATAATCAGCGTAAAAATTCCATTGAATTAGAAATTTTTCCTTTATGAACTTTATCTCTGCACCTTTTCTCTGTGTACTCCTTTTCCGTTATTTTCTCTGTCACTACAGTGAAGGATTCGCTCCGAAAGATCGATGGTTCAAAGCAATTCAACCGGCGCCCAATTTTTATCGTAAATACTGTAATGCCATTTTTTAAATTCTAAATCGAAATTAAATTAAAAATTTGCGAAAAATTAAAATATTCAAATTTATTTACGCATATAAATAAAATTTCTATTTTATGCATTTTTTTTTGTTTTAATTCTTTTTTTATTTTTAAATCAATTTTCAAATGCATTTTTAGTGCAGATTTATGCATGAAAATAACAAAGAAAAGATTTTAAATTGCGTAGTCGAGTTGTCCGTAGTCGAGCTGTCCCCGTAGTCGAGTTGTCCATAGTCGAGTTGTCCGTAGTCGGGCTGTCCGTAGTCGAGTTGTCCGTAGTCGAGTTGTCCCGACACCATGATACCCACTGAAGAAAGTTAACGTTCACTTTCAGAACTAGTAACAGGGGTTAAGGATGTATGTATATGTACCCAGGATTTTGGGATGGGGGAAGGCAGGAACAGAAATTTTTCCTCAATTTTTTCTCCGGCGGTGCCGATAGGGGCCGCCGGAGAATTTCAAATATTTTAGACCAATTTCCTTAAACTAATTTTTTGGTGAAATTTCGCAAAAAATTTTTTTGGCGAAAATTGGTGATTTTTTAATGTATTTATTATTCCAAAAGAATTATAATAATTAAAAAATGAACCAAAAAAAATCGAAGGTTTTTAAAACATATGAAGTGGTGGAGAATTGAACCTGCGGTCTCACCGCTTATAAATCTGTCCTGTTACCACTGAGCCAAGGTCCCCTTGGATAGGAATCCATCAAATTCACTTAACTGTCGGATCAAAATGGAATCTTTAGGGGTGCATTATCATTTTCGAATCCCCGCGGGGNGTCGGGGATGCTTAAGCTTAAATGATTTTCCATTTCTTCACGGAACCGTTTCTTAAAAACATTTTAGCCATTTTCTTTAGAAATTTGGAAATAACAAATGAATAAAAAATAAAAATAAAAGTGTCGGCAGTCCCGACAGGGGCCGCCGGTGAAAATTTTGAAAAATACATGTCAATTCTTTTCAAAATTTTCTTTCATTTTTTGTTCAAAAAATAAAAATTTTCTCAACTTTTTCAAAGAAATTTTAAAAAATTTCTCCAAAAATGCCATCTTTAGGGGTGCTTAAAATTGCGGATTTTTTGCGGATTTTTCGAAAAAATCCGCAACTCGCAAACCGCAATCCGCAACCCAAAAAAGGCCGCAATTTCCGCAACTCGCAATCCGCAATTGCGTCCACCCCTGATGGCTGGGCGGAATGAGTGCGCTGTGTAAAAGGGTCCCCCATTTTCCATCTGAAAAACAAAAAAAAATTTTTCCCAATTCTTTTGCTTAAAAAGTAGTTAGAAAGGTAAAAAAAATTTTGGTTTCAAATTAAAAGTATCCCCCTTGTTAAATTTGTGGATTTTCAAAGGCAACCACTTTGCAATAGCGCCAGCATTTCTCTGATTTTTAGTTAAAAATCTGAAAATTCCCTTGCCCAAATGCAAAAAATTAAAAATTACTCACCTTGACCAGTTTGCCCTGCTTGTCGTAGTAGTCCACCACCGGTTTCGTCGACTCGACAAAGGTGTGCAACCGCTTTTTGATGGTCTCCTCGTTGTCATCCGACCGACCACTGGTCTCACCCCGCTTCAGCAGTCGCTTGACCAGGGTGTCTTCGTTGGCGTCAAAATAGATCACCAAAGCAGCAGGCTGGATCTACATCAGGATTTTTGATTTTAAAAATTTCGGGTTTTTAACGCGATATTTTTCATAATTTTTTTTAGCTCAATTCCCATTTTTCCATTTCATACCTCATCCTCGAATTGTTTGCCCTGGTTGACATCGCGTGGATACCCTTAATCAAAAATTAAAAAAGTTAAGGATTTAACCAATGTACCGTCAATGAGAAAACCCTTGGAAGTCTTGCATTCCTTCAGCATCGCCATCTTCACGAGGTCTAATACCGTTTCCTGAAAATTGGTAATTTAATAGGGAAAAGTTATGGAAAACCCAAGCATGAAAAAATAATAATTAGAAAATTTTATAAAGAGAAACTAATTTCAAAAACCTAAATTTAATGCTTTGCTCACCAACGAGACCAGAGCGCCAGCCTCCATGGTTGCCACCAACTGTTTCCCCAACTCGGAACCGGATTTGACCTCGGCCCGCAACAAATCCCCGGAGCTCAGATGGGTGAATCCGTACTTTTTGACAATTCGCTCGCATTGTGTGCCTTTGCCGGAGCCGGGCCCTCCCACGATGAAAATGATCGGCACTTTTGCGCTTTTCAGAGGACCCAAATCGATCGATTTGCGCTCGGTGGGTGGAGGTGCCATTGTTTGATTGATATTTAATTAAGTAGATTCGATGTTCAGGTTTAATCTAAAAAATAGAAAAAGATTGCGTGACAATTAAAATCCTTCCTCATCGGATCGAACAAACTCTTTTATATACTAGTAGAATTACTCAAAAAATTCATTTTTTTTCAATTACAGTGGTCTTCTCCGTGATTGTGGGTCAAGGCCGATCGGTTCGGTATGTATTCGGTTGATGGTGGTCGTAGAAGGGCTAATTATTTTATAATTTTATTACTAATTTTTCACAATTTCGCATAATCTTCTTGCAAAAGCATATTTTCATTGCATTTTGTTGGATAAAAACAAAGCTCTATTCTGAGGAAATAATAATTTGTAAAAAAAAAATCGGGATTCGCATGCTAATTTGTTTTATAAAAGTAAATAGGTATTAATCTGTGAAAATTGAAGCGCGAGAATGATTTATGTACTGATCGAAAGATCGATCCGAGATGATAAGATGTAAAACAAAAAGCGGATGTGGCGTTAGAAATTTGAGAACTGCTGCTGGAGAGGGCTGCGCGAAGCAGGGGATAAGGAAAATGGGGAAGGAAAAATATGTTAATGGCGGATTTCGGATCGGAGCTTTGGAGGTAAGGTAAAATATGTGAAACGCGAAAGCGAGGACAAAAGATCCATAAAGCTTGCTGGGGAAAATGTGCAACCAAGCTCATTGTCAGCAATGGTGAATCCCCCCATCTCATCCCAGGAAATGCAAAAATGTGGTCAAATTACCTAAAAGTTAGTGACAGAGCAAATGACTTTTTTCCAATGTCTTTTGACTTAAATATTCAATTTATGACTGCATGCTTCAATCGTAATGAAAAATTTGAGGTCCTGCAATGCAAGAGTAAAAAACCAAAATAAATGTTTTTTATTTTTTCCTGTCCGTAAAAAATGTCCGTAAAAATAAAAACCAACGCGAAAAATCGAAATGAAATGCAAAAATGAATTAATTTTTGGCGCCGAAATGTGTACCACGCGAAAGCAGAGAAAGGATGCATTGCGAGAAAGTTAAATGATAAACAAATTTACATATGAATGAAAATTGAAAGGAAAATTCCCATGGACAATTCATAATTTAATTATGATGAGTTGGACGGCGATTTACAATTGGAAAAAAGGAGTCACCAAGATCAAAGATCAATTTACATCCCCATCCTTTTAAAGTCAAAATCATCAATCTGAAGCGAAAAAGCGCTACTGTATTACAAAACCTTGGAAGCCTATCATCGGCACTCCTTAAATTTTTCCACTTTCCATTGTTTAGTTATATCTGATTCAAAAATGTTTATTTTTAAGTATCGTGATTCGAACTCAAAAGGGGTGGAGTATAAATTGATCTAGCTCGGCAGCTGCGGGATACCTAATATGGTAATAAAATGGAAGCTGAAAGGTTTGAGCATCCTAAAAAGGCTTTTTACTTAATTTTCAAGCCGATCTGATATGGATTTCCATGTAATTCCCGACCTTAATCATTTCCAAATCCAAGTCATCTCTCGCTTTCACATTATTTTTCCATTTTTATATAGTTGAGCAATATTTTCTGCCCTACATGGGCGTCGTCACGTCCAAGGACGAGTCCACCGAGGGCTACTACATTTACAGCAATGAATTCGATAAAGAACTCTTCTTAAGCCGTCAGCCCAAACCCATCGGAAAGAGGACCTGGATTAATTTTAACACCAGGTTTAAGGATTTTTAAATCTGACTTTTGTTTTTTCCGCCCAGGGACCCCGCGCTTGATCGTTGGCCAATACTCATCGATGAAGAACTCACCATTTATAAAGCGTCCGATAACGCGAAACAACATATGCGTGAGTGCTTAATTTTATGTTCGATTTTTAAATAAGCATTTTTGAAATTGGAATCTAATTACTTTTCTCTCAGATGCACGTGACAGCTTCAATCACTCAGGACTCTAAGGACGCGAGACGTGACGATCGATTATGTGGAGCTGCAAAGTATGAGCCGTGGAATCATCCGAAAGCGGAACCCATTGTGGAGCTCCAAAGTTGGTATAGCGCCAGGACAGCGCAAGGAACGATAAGAGATTTTTTCGATTCATTTAAAGCGAGCAAAAACCAAATTATATCGTTTATGTAAATTCTGTTATCCTCCGATCAGATATCCCTTCCCGTCAACAATTCAACAAATAGTGTTGGGATTTTTGTCGAATCTAATTCAATCAGGATTATTCTTCATAATGTTAATATTTGTTCTTTTCATGTTGTTAACACTAGTTCTTTTATTGGCATAAATTAGCCCCACTTATTTAACTTTAGATTTTAAACCCATACCTTAAACTTTTGTTTTCTTTCGCGTCCGTTAGCGACACCCTCGTGCCTTGACACCAGAATAAAAATAAATTGTTGTTTATAATTTTTGCTTTTTTTCTAATTTACGAAACTATTACATGTACAAAGTAATTCTTTCTATTTTCATCAGTGATAAATTAAAAGTAAAACTTTGGCCATTTTTAATTGAATTTTTTTTTAAATTGCACGATCCGAACCGGGTTTCATTTGATGGCGAGAAAATATTGCCGATATTGCGCTATCGAAAAAACAATCAGATCAGAACTTTTAGAATAACTAGCAAATTTAGCATCCTAAAAACAAGGAGGATACTTTAAAAAAATGATTCGATTTTGGGATTTGAGATGTTTTGAGCTCATTTGACGCAGAATAAAACTATCCTAAAAAAAACAAAAAAGTTTCGAAAAAAAATGAACATTAGCATGACAGGACAAACATCGATTGTTTTTTTTTAAATTTTTAAGCTCATTTTACATGGAATGAATATCCTCGAGAATTCGAGGTTAATATCAACTTGATCTCGAAATCTTACAATATCATACTCGATCTTATAAGAGTTAAGATCCTCAATAGAATTGTTTTCCATTATTCTAAAATTTTAATTGTAGGGATAGTAAAAATGGCCTCATCATCATCGATGGTGGAAATCCATAAAACCAAAGTGTTCGACCTGGGCAGTACGGACCCGGAGTCTGGTGAAGAACGGAACCAATTCGTTTGCTCGAGTGACGAAGTGTACGACACTGTGCTGGTGTCGGCACAAACCAATTGCGTGGCGGTTGCTTCGAACAGCGAACAGTTGCGCATCCAATGCCTGGACCGGGAACATGGCGGTACCGGCTTTGGCCATGGTTAGTTTGCAATTTGATCACCATTAAAAATCCTGGTTTGTTTTCTATACTTTACGAAAATATTTTTCAATATAAAACGAATTTTTACCTTCCAATTTTGAATATTTCGAATTCCCGACCTCGGAGATCAACAGCGCCAGGGGGTCAAAGGAGGCACGTGCCTCCAACCCCAAACTCGAAAAATTTATAGAAAAAATTAAAATTTTCTTAAGAAAAATGCACTTATTTTCAAAAAATTTCGTTTATGCCTCCTGCAAAAATTTTTACCTGGCGCCAGCCCTGTCCCTATCAGATATTTCTAAAAAAATTTTTGCTTAAAAGACGTTAATACTTGATCTGGCGCTACCTGAAAGAAGGTCTATTTTGAAAACCCACAAATTTAACAGGGGGACCCTTTTCATTTGAAAACCAAAAAATTTTTTTTTTAATTTTTTTTACTTTTTAACTACTTTTTAAGCAAATGAGTTGTAAAAAACAAAATTTATTTTTTCATTTTTGCCTAAAAGGGGGGACCCTTTTCGTGGGTTTTCATAATAGACCTTCTTTCAGGTAGCGCCCTTGATCTTATTAGAAGAACAATATACAAAAAATGATTAAATTATGATTAATCGAAAATTGAAAAATTGAAGCCTCATAAATTTTTGCATTTTTTTTTATTTATTTCCATCCTTGAATTCTAACACCTTCAAATCATATTTAACTATTTCCCCAATTTTAAGGACACACCCAAAGCATTTTATGCGTGGACTCACCCGACTGGGACGAGCGGCTGATCGCCTCCGGCTCCAAGGACAATTCCATCCTTTTCTGGCGCATGCGAGCGCTGAAGACACCGCCCATGGAAGTTGATCAAGAAGCGGAAGAAGAGGAGCAGCAGGAGGAGGAGACTGAAGCAGAGGATTTTGGTGCCGATCGGGTGGCCATAGCCACGGGACACACGCATTCAGTGGCGAGGTGGGTTTAGGACTTTTGCATTTTTAAGGACCAAAATGCACATTTCATAACGGAAAATTTAAGGTTTTTCACTAGTTTTAAAATTAATCAGAATCCATTTCTATTAAAATTTTACCTAAATCTTTTCTTTTAAATATTTTTTTGGTTCTGAATTTTCGCTAAACCTAAACTTTTCCCCTCATTCCAGCATCGCCTTCTCCCATGCGAAAAATCTGCCCTTCCTGGTCAGTGTGTCCACTGACACCACACTGAAGTTGTGGCTTCTCACAGATCTGATTGTCAAGCAGGAAAAGGGCGAACCGCAACCTGACATGTTGGTCCTTATCCTGATTTTTTTTGGAAATTCATCAGAATGAATTATTCAAAAACCACCAAAGCCTTCATTTAATCATAGATTTGCCAAAATTTTTTAAATCTTTGGCTTTAAAAATAATTTTTTAGGTTTTAAATCTTGATAATAACTTTTCATATCCAGCCAAAATTTTATTATCCATATTTAGGTTCAAACTATCCGCCTCAACCACTTTGGTGGCTCATTCCAAGGACATCAACAGCGTGGACGTGAGCGTGAGTGAAAGGAATTTTCATTTAACATCATAATATTAATTTTTTAATTAGAATTTCCGATTTTTAGTCAAATGACAAATTATGCGTCACCGCATCGATGGACAAGACGGCCAAACTTTGGCACATTGACCGAAAGAAGGGAGAACTGACAATCGGCGGTACACTCAGCGGTCATAAGCGAGGTGTTTGGTCCGCTCGTTTTTCAAGAAATCTTCAGGTCGTACTAGCTAAATTTAGGAAATCAAGATTTTTTTTTAAATTCAGTTGGTCGCCACTTGCAGCGGAGACCTGACCATCAAGCTTTTTTCATTAGTGGACAAAAGTTGCACTCGGACACTGGAAGGTCACCAATTTGCAGTCCTTTCGGTTGGTAATTTTTTGTAACCAAATTTTTTTTTATCAATTTATTATGTGTTTATTTTAATTTAAAGCATTTAAAAAATTCCAAAAAAATTTTAATTTGTAAACGGGTCATATTATTTTTCCAACCCAGGTCCTATTCATTGACAAAAGCTCCAAACTGGTGTCGGTGGACGGAGGTGGACTGGTCAAGGTGTGGGATGTGCAGAAGGGGATCTGTGAGCGCACTGAAGAAGGCCACTCGGACAAGATTTGGTCTCTACGCGAGCTGCCCTCAGTCGAACCAGCGGATGACGGTTAATTTTTAAAATTTTCAAGTGGGTTTCCATTTGATAATTTTCTTTTTTCCGTACTGAATCTAAACCTGGATTTTCAGAGTTTTAGGGTCTAGATACTTGAGAGTTCGTCCAATTTACGAAGTCGATTGCTTTGAACTTTTGAAGGGTCCAAAATTTTTTTTATTTTTGAATAAATATATAATGAAATTGAAATTATATTCGATTTAATTGCTTTTTGATACATTTTCGGACGCTGTGCAACAAAACAACTATTTTTCAAAATCACTACTCTACTAAAAATGATCAAAATCACTACTATTCATTTCAACTATTTTTCATAATCACTACTCTACTAAAAATTATCAAAATTACTACTCTACCAAAAATTATCAAAAGGATTGAATTGAACAGTCCTGCCTCATATATTGAACAGTCCTGCCTCATATATTTTTACTTAATTTTGAAATTTGGTATGCGAAAATCTTATTAGCGAAAAACAGTAGTGATTTTGATAATTTTTAGTAGAGTAGTGATTTTGAAAAAATAATGGAAATGAACAGTAGTGATTTTGATAGTTTTTAGTAGAGTAGTGATTTTGATAGTTTTTAATAGAGTAGTGATTATGAAAAATAGTTAAAATGAATAGTAGTGATTTTGATCAATAGTTGTTTTGTAGGCATGCCTTTTCGGACACCAATGACTCTTTTTTCTCAAATTTCGAACTCATAACAAGTCAAATGGCTAGAAAATTTTGCTTTTTAGCCAGCGATATTCGCAAGCCAAAGGCGCGTTTCATCACCGGCGCTGCGGATGGGCAATTTGCGCTGTGGGAAGATGTTTCGGAGGAAGCCAAGGCGCAGAAGCAAAAGGAGCAGCAGAAACGCGTGACGGACATGCAAACGCTGGCCAACCTGGTCGAGCAGGAAAGGCTCTTCGAGGCGCTGGTGCTTTGCTTGGACCTCAAACATCCGTTTCAGTGGGTTTAGAAATTTTTTTTTATTTATTTTTGAATAGATTTTTACGTTAATTCGGGTATTCTTAACTGTATATAATAACATCTTATCCC
>LDKF01002885.1:0-24954 GCA_001026735.1 Rotylenchulus reniformis | reverse complement strand
GGAATAAAGTCCGTGTTCAACCTTTGTGTCCTTTTGGGGGGATTGGTTTGGAGTCCATCGGGGAGGGCCTAATATCTCCAAAACCCAAGGGCCCGGGTTTTCCCTTCCCCATTTTCTCCATCCCTTTCCATTCCCAAGTTCATCCTCTGGGGGTCGCAGCACCTATCACTCACTTCATTAAAGTTCTATTTTAAAGTGCAAAGCCATAAAAACTCTCACTTCCGGCAGACACGAATCCCCTCAACCTGCTGGCATTTTATCCCTCCTTTTTGGCATTTTATCAGTTTTTGACTGCAAATTTTGTCGTTTGGGAGAGAAAATCATGCGATGACAAGATAAGCTTTGGCTCTAAAAATCGACGGTTCAAACATGCGATCATTCGCCATACTTAAACAGCCCATAACTGCGTTATAAAGGGCATTAATTAAGTAATGAATAATTGAGTTTGGAGGCGAAGCACTTACTAGTCAACCAAATAAGGTCAGCTTGTAACTAAACATAACTAACAATCCGGATTAATTTTAACTCAATCCGGAAGAGTATTAGTTATTAGCTTACCATTTTGATGTAAGGCGTGCCTAAATAATTTGGGCATAACATTAATTTTTACTTACTTATCATCAGTTTACCCGTCCTCTGGAATATTTTTACTTAACTTATCATCAGTTTACCTTTCTTCTGGAATAAGAAAGCACTTATAGGGCGCCGATTGAATTGCTTTGAACCCTCGATCTTTCGAAGCGAATCTTTCACTGAAGTGACAGAAAAAATAAACATGCCAATTTTTAATGATATGAACTGTGGCTGATGTTTGTCCAAATTAACAAAAATTTTTTATTCCCTGGACAAAACGTAAGGGAAATTTTGCCCTCTTGGCAATTATAGCGGGACGAACTTTGGCTTTTGTTTTGTTTTCCACGGGAAAATATGACCAAATTGGCCAGACTCCATGGCCATCATCCTCCATGGCCATCATCCTCCATGGCCATCATCCATCATCACCAATTCCGTGCATTACCACCCAAAAGAGCACGCGACTTTCTTCTGACTTTTGGACTTTTCAGTCGCCATTATTTTAAAATGAGGATATTTAGAAGCGAATTTTCCCTGAACATATTTTATGCTTCTCTCGTTATTTTTCACAGCCCAATTAATTTAAGATTCGAAAAGCCGACTTCCCAATCCATTACCGGAACCAAACTTGGTATCTTATCGATTTTTGTATGGTTTTTAACCGATGCCATCGATCTCTATGCTTTTGTATGGTTTTTTAACCGATGCCACCGATCTCTATGCTGTATTCATATACCATTATCACCAACACCTGGCATTCTCTATAGGGACATTACCGAATATTTAAATTACAGCCTCAAAACCGTACTACATTAAATACATAGGTATCCATCGTCGTCAAACAAAATCCCCCGGAAATTCGCTTCAGATATTATTAATCTTTCAAATTTACGGATTTATTCGTCATTGTTGGTGGTTCTCCAGCAGCAGAAAATCCCAAATAATCCCCACTCATTTCCGTTGGAATCCCTTCAACAACACCCACACATTCCCCAAGGAGGAGAGGAAAGACAAAGTCACTAATTGGGATTGGTTATTCCCCCACTCACTCACAAGTCTAGGATCAAAAATTTTTAATTTTAATTATTATTTTTTGGGTGATGAAGTGTCACGAATTTGCTTGTTGGCATGTTAGTATTTTATGTGAATATCAACTTTAAAAAAACCAAAAAATTATTCTGCCATTATCATTATGCGATACCGTAATCATCTATACCATAATATAATACCTTCTGAAGCGTTTTATCCAGTAATGATAGCTTCTGGATTTTGGTTTAATTAATGAGAAATTCTTCTCGAAAAATCTAAAAATCCAATTTTCAAATATTTTCAGCCAAAAATTAATTTCGAAGTGAGGCCTACATGTCCCCAAATATTGTTCCTGTACCTTTATATGTATTAGTTTGATCATTTTTTTAAATTTCATACAGATTTATTATTATTTTCCATAATTTTCGACTAAATAAATGGAAATTTATTAGTAAATATTCAGAAAATTCCATCTAAAAATCATTGGGGTTTTTCAGGGAAATTTCCTGGGAATCCGATGCGGAATTAAATTTTTTGCGGAAGTTGCCAACATCCTCCTAATGATGCAAATGTGTGATCTTTTTACACATTTTCCCCGTGGACTTTGGTATCATTTTTCAGTAAGGACACAGAGAGAAATCCAACCTAAAAACTTTTGTCCCCAATTAATTCCACCAAATTCCTTCCGAGAATTGTTTTTGCGCCTCCCATGACCTGACAACATACATATTTTGCTACAAATTTTGATGATGTTTGATTTGGACCCATTGGCACTGGCTATTTTTTACAATGAAAAACTTCATGAGGGGGATTTTCACGGGATTTTAGCGTTTGGCACGCGATGACATCAGCTCCGGGACCTCCTTTAAAATTATTAAATTTTGTTTTCCATCCCAAGAATAATTTGCCATCTTTCTTTTCGGCTTTTGATTTCTCTATCTCTCTCTCCCCGATTTATCTCTCACTCCCCCGATTTATCTCNAAAATTCGAAATTTCGACATTTTTGTTAGAATTTCAGAAATATTTTTATACCAATAGAATAGCATGAAATTCTGAACAATGTTGTCTTTTATACTTTTGGTCTAACAAGTCTAACAAAAAAGTTTTAGGCCAGACTACATTTTTAAGGACGGTTAAAAGTTTTAAGGACGGCTAAAGTGCAATTGAGCCTTTTTTCCATACCTTTGGCACATACCTTTCCTCTAAATTTATTTAATTTTAAATATTTACCATTTTTTACATGTTTAAATATGATATTCTTCAATTTACTTCTATATCTAATGTTTTTTATGCAACTTTTCACCCTTTTAGATATCGAAGAATGTGCTACTTCTTCGTCCATTCCCATCCAATTCGTCTCATTCTTGTGGTTTTCATCGGCATCCTTTTGGCATATTCCTGCAAAGCTGAAGAATCATACCAAAAAGTTAGTCAAGAAAAAAAAATTATCAATTGGTAGCATAGCGATTCACATTTAGGGAAATGCGTTACCGGTACGTGAGACGCGTGCTTCCTCTCTGACAATGGACCGGAACGCTTTTCGGATGAGCTTCGGCAAGCGGATGGACCGTAACGCCTACCGGATGAGTTTCGGAAAGAGATCGCCAACAGAACCGGGGGACAACGAGCTGATGGTACCCAAAAGCGATTTAAATTGGCGCAAAAATTCATTTGAATTAACAGAATGCCAATGCTCCGAGACTGTTCGATTTGGCGGAATACCAACGCGGATGGTCACCCCGGTGGAGGGAGAGCAAGCGGCTGGACCGGAACCTGTACAACATCGGGTTTGGCAAATGATCTGGCCCCTCAAGAAGATCATGATATTTTACCCTTAATCCATTACATTCTTGGCACAAAACTTGGCGTGTTTCTGCGTATTCCGCATTCTGACCAATTTCAACGCATAATCCTTCCCATTCGTTACTTATGTTATATGCACAACTTTTTGTATAAAATGTTTAATCCAGATCCCAAAGGTCAAGAGTAACCAATTTTTGGTCCTTTGGTCCACATTTTGTCATTTTTGATCAATGCACCTTTCGAATCGTTGTCAATTAAAGATTTTAGCCGATTTCTGTTCCGACTAACGATCAATCGGGCTCTGTTTTCGAATTTTGGGCTTGTCTTTAATTCATTGTTCAATTATGTGCCTTCTTGGCCCATAAAGTACATAATTCAAAAGTACTTAATTATGCCAATCACTGAAACAAGATGGCCAGACACCAGAGACCCATTATTCGAATGCCCAAGAGAGTTCCTTTTTTGAACTTCGATGGATGGTAATAGGCACTTTGACTCGTCGACCCCCGCATGTTACGTTACACTTTTGCATGACACTTTACTGGTTAGTAAAGTGCAAATTAAAAAGGCTGTCGTAAAATTGGATGTTTGATCAGTTCTTTGACCAACACACAGCAGAACTTGAAAGCCGGAAACTAGGGACAGAGGTTCTTGTCCTTCCAGTTATGGGATAATTAACTTAAAAATAATGAAATCAATTTAATCAATGCATTAATTCACTCCACAAATGATCGAGAACAAAGCAATGGTGATCAGAATTCAATGATCAAAGATCATCTTCCGAATCCGATGTTGTACAGATTCCGGTCCAGCCGCTTTCGGAACAGGCTGGGCTTCCACCGCGGGGACCACGGTCTCGCCACATGGAGTTTGCTTGGGTGGACCCACATGGCGGACACCGGGGACAGCGCCATGGGGACCGGGCCATACTCATCTTTGTCGTTGGCATTCTGTCAAAATTTAAGAATTTGATTGTTTGTAAAGGTATTCGAAACTCCGACACCATATTCCGTTTCCGGTATTTATTTTTGTATCTCATTTAGTTGAGTACCCATTCGGATATCTTCTTCCATTTTTGGATTTCGAATCAGAAAATGGACCCGATAAATATAAGTTCTGAGTTTCATCCTGGAATTTTTTATTATTTTTTTCGAATTTTAAAAATTCAATTCCCGCCTTTCCCTCACCATTTTCATTTTATCCGCATGATTGTCAATCATTTGGCCAAATTTTGTCAGAGAAGAGGACGAAGAAGGCCTTCCGAAGCTCATTATGCGCAAAAGATGATTGTTCCGATCGATCTCTGGCCAAGTGTCTTCAGCCTCGTGGGAGCTCAGAGTTGTGGCCATAAGGGCCATTAATGAGAGGGCCGCAAGGATAAATTGGTGGGTGGAAGGCATTTTTGGATTCTGAAACGGAAATCGGGTAAAATTTATTGTGAGCAGGATTGAAAATAGGATATCTAAAGAAAATAGAAATTATAAACATTCGATCTTGCTAAGTAAGTATCTGCTTAATTGGTCCGAAAAGTAGGATAGGCAAATTGAAAAACAAATATGATTTTTGGCAAAAATTTTGATTATCGAAACAATACTCACCCTAAGGTGTATTCCGGAATTAATATTTCTATTTATATTGTAAATTAAGATGGTCTCGAAACCCATGGGGATATGGTGCCGTTTATCAAATTCCATTGAAGGGCTCAATAATTTTAGGAAAAGATAATTTATGAATAGTCCTTAGTTATAGTAATTTAAAAATTTGAAGTCTGGAAGTTCCCATACTTAAGCCTGAAATGTACGGGTTTTATATCCTACAATGTGAGGGTGGTGAGGTTAATCAGGCACTAAATTTTTTGCCGATGAATGGTGTTCTTAATTTTTTATGCGCACAAAATGGAAATTCACGGGATCGGGCATTGTTTAGCTCACCAAGATCAAAGAACGATGAAAAAAGAGAATTACGCCCTAATTTTCGGGGCTGATGCTCATCAGAACAAAATCCCAAGATCCGGGTTTTACGAAATGAATGAATTTGGAGAATGAATCGGTGCTAGAGCGTTAAAAAGTGCCAAATGACATAGTCAAAACAAAAACTTTGTTAGACTTGTTAGACAAAAAGTATAAAAGGCAAAGTTGTGAAGAATTTTATGCTGATTCGAATCGTATATTTTGTTTTTCAAAATTCGGCCAAAAAGTTCGAAATATTCCCTAAAAACCGTATTTTTCAGTATTTCGGGAAAATTTCGAATTTTTTGTTCGAATTTCGGAAAATATACCATTCGAATCAGCATAAAATTCTGAATTTTGCCTTTTATACTTTTTGTCTAACAAGTCTAACAAAAAAGTTTTTGTTTTGACTATGTCATTTGGCACTTTTTTTAACGTCCTAGCGCCGAATGAATCGGTTACCCTTTGGCCGTCATTGGCCCGTTCCTCTATAAGACACTTTCAGATTGAGTTGAATTCGAACTTTGGAAGCATAACATACGGAAACTGTTTTCCCGTGACATACGGTAAGTGTTAAGATTTTGTAAGATCGGTACCGATACCAGAAAATATCAATGGTGAGTTTTGGTACCGATTTTGGTTGCTCATGCCAACCGACAGTTCTATTAACTATGATTGGGAAGTTTTTACCGAACTTTGGAAAAGTTTTTTTGGTCCCAAAGCTGGATTTAGCATCGTCCTAATCTTTCAGAGTCTGTCTTGGTTTCATCTGTCCCCCTATATCCCGTGTATCCCTTACAGTATACCCTGTATGAGCATCTTCTGTTATCAATCTACTCTATCATCCCCACTCTTATTCTTATCACCACTATTCCCAATGCGTTTACCCCAACTCCTTCCATCCCTTGCCTCCACTCTCCTTGCACCTTTTACCTTTATTTTCAACTTATTTTGACCAGCAAAATGACGCCATGGAGCGGGGGNGGGGGGGGGGGAAGGGACACCCAGGGGAATGGGAAGAGTTTTCAGCTTCATCGGGCACAAAATTAGTACTTTGGAGTGTTTGGAGGAAAATTGGCACGAGAATGCGAACCCCCTAAATGACCTAAACAGGAAAAATGTTGAAAAAAATTGGCCATATTTGGCCAGATAGAAAAAGGCAACACAGATTTTGTGGCCAGAAACAGATAAGAAACATCCCGATGATGAAAAAAGTCACGCGGACTCAATGACCCGCTAGGGAATTTCGGAAATGGAAACAAAATTGGAGAATATATCAAAGAAATCCAGGAGTAGCGCAAATAAAACAACGAAAAAGTAAGGTAAAAGTATGAAAAGTCAGGCATGGCATAGGTATGTCTTTTAACGGGTCAGATTAAATTTGGCATGACAGTTAAAAAGTTTAAAAATTGAAATGGGATTAAACCCAAATTATCCTCTTGGAAAATTTAAAATTCGATTAGTCTATCAGGTACAGCCAAAGAGTTTGATCAGGAATTATTTAGTCATGAACGGAATCCAATCATCAGAAGATCAAGAGGTGTTTATTGAGAGGTTAAACCATTATATTAAAGGTGCCAAGTTGAGAAAATCTAATATTGAGAGGGGGCATAGCTCATTCAGTTTCAGTGGTAATGCCATCCGAATCTAATCGGAAGACAGTGGGTTCATATCCCAAGTGCTTCTTAGCCTTTTCCGTGGAAAAATCTTGAGGATTTCATGTTTCCTTGGTACTTTACTATTACATATAACAGATTATGCATATCTATAATCGGGGACACAATTAAGGATATCGCATTTCAGGGACAAAGACGGCTCATTTTACACAAAATGCCCCAAATTGGATCCTTTTTTGTGAGCTAAAAACTCAGACAGACATATTTTCCCGGAGCAAAATAATTAAGCGTAAAATGCCCTTTTAGGACGGAAGCTTACCATCGGATGCAAATTGGCCAATTCATCCCTCTGGCGGTGGAAAGTAAGCAAAACATTTTGAGAGGTCAAATGTGTGGAGAAAGTTCCCGGAAGTCGTGACGTAAAGTAAGATATATCACGTGTCT
The DNA here is from genome assembly GCA_001026735.1 of Rotylenchulus reniformis. Classification (NCBI taxonomy): domain Eukaryota; kingdom Metazoa; phylum Nematoda; class Chromadorea; order Rhabditida; family Hoplolaimidae; genus Rotylenchulus; species Rotylenchulus reniformis. The sequence goes on along the minus strand of LDKF01002885.1, from coordinate 17,539 downwards.
CTAGAAGCCATATTTGTTTTCATTTCAAGATTTTGACAACCTGGGATGGCATAATAAGAAAATCATGCCTTTATGCCAGAAAAGGCATGTATCAAAACCCCATAACAAATTTCATTAAAAATTATTCAAATGTAAAAAAGCTTATTAGACACATAAAAGGGTTGGAATCTTGGAATATGACAAGAGTTCGAAAAAGTGCTTGGATAAAACAGCAATGTCATAATCTTGTCAAAAAATGAAGATCATTGGTATGTAAATCTTGCCAAGAAGAAAGGGCATGTAGCAAAAACCCATAAATGTATCAAAAACCATCATAGCAAGAAACTCTTAAAAATTTTGCAGTAATATAACTTAAAACCCATACTGTTGTCAAACAATAAAAAGTTATAAAAAATGAACGTCAAAAGAGAAACTCAATAGATTAACATCCCAATCTTCACCCTTGCCAAGAAGTGTGGATCAGCTAACAAGAATTCATGTCAATAGTCTTGTCAAATGTGAGTGCTTGCAAAACATGAACACCAAGAAATTTGGTCATGCTTATCGCCTTTTGCCCAGTCCGATGTTGAACAGGTTACGGTCCAGCTTGCGGACTCCGGCCGCCCTTTTGGCGATGAACAACAATCCGGGCTTCCACCGCGGATACCATAGGCCACGCGGAGCGGCAAAACTGGCGGGCTTCAACATCCGCTGCACTGGGTGCGGTGCCGGCACAATGTTCTGCCGCCGTCCCAACCCGAACAACAAAGGGGGCACGGCACTGTGGCCAATCTGCTAAATTTGAAAATATTGGCAATCCCTGGCCCAGAGATTGGATCGCTTTTCCCACGGGAAAAATATGAGAGACATCCGGAAAGAACCCTTCCAATAAGATGTTCTGCCTACTATTGAGCTACGCTTATCTCCGGAAGTCTTGACTTAAATTTCCTTCTGGCTTCTTTCCATCAAGGAGATTATTGCGTCGGTTCTTACGCTATTGACTTGTCAAATTCACTAAATTTACTGTCATTCGTAAAACCGAAACAGTCAGAAATTATTTTGTATAATAATATTTTATATCGGATTCTAATTCATTATTAATGCAATGCAAAATATAATAAATAAGTAATTTACAAATCTATATTTTTGCAGAGTGGGAAGATACCATTTTTTCGAAAGCAAGAACGAGATTTTTCAATCTAGGACAGGTCCTTGAGTCCGAGAAGGATTCATTTTGGTCTCGGATTTGGCTAGCATTTTTTGCCAATTTTATATCCAATTTTCACCTCCGCCGATGCTGCCATTTGCTTTTCGGGTAAATTCCGATCCAATGCTTCCTTTTGCGTGGTCTGCTCACTTTGAAGCACAAAAAGTGAAAATACGAAGCTCATAGCCATAAGAAGAATAAAGGAGGACATTTCTGAGCTGATTATGGAATATGGCACTCGAGAGATCGGGGCAAAGGCTAGGATGTTAAAAACCGCCGATGACAATGACCAAAAGTTGACACTTTTTTTAAAAGTTTGTACGATAAAAATTGAGCGCCGATTGAATTGCTTTAAATTCTCGATCTTTCGAAGCGAATCACTGAAGTGAAAGAGAATAACGGCAAAATAGTACACAGAGTCAAAGAGAAAGTTCATACTTATAATCTTATAAAGGAAAACTTCCTCTTCATAAAATCAATCTAATTCAATGGAATTTTTACGCTGATTATAGGCTAAAATAAAAGGCAATATTCGCCGAAAGTTATTTAAAAAATTTGCTTTAATTTCCTTGAAAAATTTCGAAACTTGAATTTTTTAAAATTTTTCAAAGAAATTCGAAAAAAGATCAAAAGATAGAGCATAAAATCCTGCACAAGTTATGGGCTAGTAAAACTAAAATTATTCAATTTGATTGAATCATTTGGCGATTTTACTCCTTAACACCGGTGAGACCATAGTACCAGTCCCATTTTATTCCCAATGGTCCACCATTTGTTCCCAGAGGTCCAATTTATTTTGGCTCTTCAGATCCCCTCTGAAAGTTCTAGTCTATCATCAAATATAATCGTGAAAATTCTTTTTTGGCCTATAAACTAGACTGGTAGAACCAATTGGGTATCCAATGGCATTAGAAAAAATGAAGGTCCAATGGGACCATGATTGCGGAATTTTATCATATACAGTATACTGTATGTATACAAGTAAAACGAATTTATTATCATAGGTATGCTGGGATTAACAGTAGGACAATAATGATAGTTAAACTGGGATATATAGGTTAATTTTTACAATAAGGTTAATATCTGGATCCTTGAAAGGATGTCCAACTATGCAGGAAAACCATTGCCCCGTGACAAGTATGTACATATAATGCCAAGTAAAAATTTGGCACTTTGTTGTCCTGTGTGGCATTTATCGGATGAGCAATGAATGGCATTTCCGCTTTTCCCTTAGTAAGTTGATTTGGCTAATAAGTCCCCAACAATGACGCAACGAATCGCGGAAAAATGAGACCAATTTGGCAGAAAACGACAAAATAAAGGGTGTTGAAGTTCAAAAATCAAGCTTACGTATTAGCACGAATTCTTCAACTTTTGACAAAATAAATTTTGAATCCCATCACGTTAACATCGGAGTATTCGAGTACTGATTGATTACTAATTTAAAAATGATTGATAAATAGCATATAATTGTTATCAATGACCGAGTATGGTGATTCAAAAATCGGGGAGATCAAAGGCAGGACTGCACTGTGTAACTTCGCGCGCATCACCACTTGCCAAAAAGGTCCATCTGCTGAACACGCGCAGAAAATCGACCACTTACCAAAAAAAATTTGTGACTTTTTTATTAAATAAAATATTAAAATTATCGAATGACTTCCATTGCTCAATAAAGGTCGTTGGAGGAAATTTTGACAATTTACATCTTTCGTTAAGCATTTCTTAATCTGAAGAATTTTTTTACAATTTTAAATGTTTTTTTGGAGATGGACACTTACGTTCCAGGCACCGTACGATAAAAATTGGGCGCCGATTGAACGCTTTGAACCCTCGATCTTTCGAAGCGAATCTTTCATGAAGTGAGAGAGAGAAATAACAGCAAAAGAGGACACAGAGAAAAGATGCTAAGAGAAAGTTCATAAAGGAAAACTTCCTCTTCATAAAATCGGAGCCAAAAATAAATTTCTAATTCAATGGAATTTTTACGCTGATTATATAATCTGTATTGTTATCGTATCAATCAAATAGAACCTATTGATTTACAGCGTACAAAAACAAATTTATGGTAATTTTAATATCAAAATATAATTGTGACAATGTTTTTATTGCCAAGATCTTGTATAACTTTATCGTCATCGCCCGAACCCAACATTGTACAGGTTCCTGTCCAGCCTTTTCCGGATCAATTCTGCCATCAGAGCTTCATCCTCTCGGTTGTTGGCATTCTGTCATTGTTTAAATTTATATTTCGCGCCAAATTGCAATTCAAAATTGACTTACCGTCCTTTCTTCCCAGGATTGTCCCTTGAAGCGCTTGCCGAAGCCCATCCGAAAAACATTGCGATCCATCCGAAATCCGTCGGAAGTCGAAGTGAGTTTCTGAACCATTTAAAATTGGTCACAAAAATGGAACATTTCATTTACACTTTGGGCATCTGTCAATGGAAATGCTTTAGTGGGACAAAGTTGGGCCAGAAGGATAAGTAACAATGTGGCCAAAAAGGTCATGAATCCGGCAAAATGGGGATAGACCATTATTTTAATGAAATTATGCTGAAATGGACAATATAAATTAGGATTTTGTTAATAGTCGAAATATTGATTCTGAATAGTAAATAGAAAAATCTTTGCACTAAATATGTTATAATTACTTTTCAAAACCCGAATAGGTCCCTTATTGTAAGCTTTTACTCTCTTACAATTTGCATAGCAAAATTTGTCCCTTAACTGCTACAAATCCTTTGATTCTGCTTCCCTGTGATGGGCTGTACAATTTGACTTTTATACCAATTTTTTGGGATTCACTTCATCAGAGGACACCCACATAGTAGTAGCTTTTGGCCAAATTGGGGCCAAAGTTATGGTAAGGAATTGAGGGCGTGGGCTGAGGGGGAGGATGATTGATGAGGGATTTGTGATGGATGGGATGGGACCATCTTGGGTGTTGGGTCTTCCATTTTTGGTCTCCTTGGACATTTCCGGCGGACGGACCTAGGACTCGCTACTCGGAGTGTCAAAGTTTCTTTTGTTTTTAAATTGCAAAAAAATCAGACCAAAATCCACAAAAGTCATTTTTTGTGTTTGGCCATCGTATGACTTTCGCCAGAATGAATTATGAGATGGGACCCTTTTTGGGAGGGGAATCATATGGGAGGAAGAGTTGTTTGAAATTGAATCGGAAAGTTAAAGTAGGAAGTCTAACAAATAATCTTGGGATATCTTTAGAGGATCCAGGGAATTTGTTAGGGTAATGGAAAGACCACCAAGGCCACTCAATTACAAAGTTCAGGGTTTCCTTAAAGAGAAGAGATTAAGAANAGAATGACAAAATTTGCGGGGATCGCCCACTCAAATCCGGCCGATTTGCCAACAAAACATCCAATTAACCATCATCTATCCCCAACAAAATCGGTCAGGTGCTCTTGTGGGACCAAAAAGCCATCATTGAAGAAATTCACAGGCAAAGGCATAATAATGTAGAGTGTGATTGGACAAAAATACGAATTTGAGCGACCGAAAATTCGAGATCATCTCAATAATGATTTGGTCGCTTCATGGTAATTAATGAAATAAATCCCGGGAAATGGTGATGACTGGTGATCTGAATGAATTTGGCCCAAGAATCCCTAGTTCTAGTCCTTGGTATGGATTGTCTCGCCTTGAATAAGCAAGGTTCCTTAATTTACCGTATTCTATTGATATAATTTATTAATCTCGAATATATTTGATTTAGATTCTGATGTTGATCATTTGATTGGTTATATTAGGAATTTTTGGTCATAATTTTTGATCTTGAAAATTTTGATCCCTATGGAATTTGATTTCTTAAATTTTCACAACCATTAAAATTTTTACTAAAAATTTAAAAAATGCACAAAGTCTATGGATATTATCTTCTCTTTCCTGACCAAATTCATTGTCTCCGCCGACCTCTGGTCCGGCAACTTCCGCTGTCAATTGTTCCATAGTCCCATAACCCCCGAAAATTCTCACGTTTTGTTTTGTTTGGGCCATAAAAAATTCTCACACATCATAGAGCAAACGGAATTTTGGATGAGAGGGTGGAGGGTGAAAAGGAGTACCAAACAATGGCAAAAGAAAATGCCAAAATGCACAAAAATCATAAAAAAATGGAAGAATTTGAAATACGAAACCAATGGACAGAAATAGTCGGATGATTTGAGAATTTTTAAGAGGAAAAAGCAAACAATGCCGACAAAGGGTCCTTTTCCGATCAAATGAATCGAAAATTTAATACAGGTTCTTATATTGTATAATTGGGATCTTATACCAAAATTAACATGTACATACATAGTAGCTAATCCAAACATCGTATCCTCATAAGATTTTGATCACACATATTAAGATCCTTATTAGTGGACTTTTGGGTTCTTATACAGGATTCTCGCACATTTTTAGCCTCTCAAATTGGTATTTTTACAAGATTTTTGATCCTAATGTGGATACTTAGACTAGTCTTCCTCAAGTTGTATGCCATTGCCATCTCCGGCGGAAATAATTTTGTCTGCAAAAGGAACAAAGGTTCAGGGGTGCAACTCTTGATAAGATGATTAATCTGCCTATTCGGGAAACTGCTGAATTGAAAAAGTAAATGTTGTGCAAAGAATACAAAAAATATATCAAAAATACAGAATAATATCAAGGCCATCACCAATATATGAATTGGCCAGGAATGGGGATATCTGTGGCCATGGAGATTTAATCTCCCCTTTATATAATATGTAAATATGTGATATTGAATAAACTATGAAATTTGGAAGATGTCGAGCATGTGATAGAAAAATAATCAGTGGAAAATTGATATTTTTTCGCCGGAAGTACATTATCTTCACAAAAAATGTTGAGGATAAACAGAATCAAAATGAACTTATTGGTAAAAAACGTTTTGATATATATTTGGGTTTAAAGTTATGTTATTGACCCATTTCTTGGCACTTACTTATTTTTCATTCAAGAACTCTTCTCCCATCAGGGAATTTTCCAATTATGGATTCCTTAGATAAACTTAATTCAATTTAATTTTTTAATTTATTCAATCAAGCAACAAGGGCCATAGGCACACTACATAATAGTGGTGAAGAAAATAATTTCTGTATCAAGCATCATAAAAATAAATGAAAAAATAGAGGGAAAAAAGAGAAAAACAACATAAAAGGCACAACAATGAATGAATATTGAAGGGAAATTAACTCTAAAAAACCCCTACCTTATTGTATTGACAAATTGGGAATATCAAACATATTTCAACAATTCAATAAATAACATATATACAGTATTTTGTCTAAAATGATTATAAAAATTTGGATCGGCCATCGATCTCTAAAGCTGAATTGTCCGTCCAATTATGTGAAAATTGATCCTTCCCACGGGGATAATCCCCTCCGCCGATCTCTCAAATTGCACTTTCATTTTTCGTTTTTTTCATTTCATCGAATTTCATGTTCCTCTTCTTCCTTCCCCTCCTCCCATTTTTCCTCTTCCTCCCAAATATCTTCGTCCTCCCGGCGGATGTTTCTTCCCCGGATCCACCATCATTTTCATCATCCGCCCCTCCGGCGACGGATGAAGAAGTGGACGAGTGCCTGAACAAACTTGTGCTCAAGTTCAGGAACCTGAACGGCGCATTCTTCACCCAGAAACAGGGCATGATTGTAAGGGAGAGGGTCTAAACCCCCGGGGAAGTTTGATGGATCGAATCGCCGCAATTCCAGGAGATCTGGTTTAGAATCAGAAAACACACAGTGATTATAAAGCTTTGAAATGTCAAAAGGCCCAAACTTATGGAATTGTTCGAATTTAAAAATCCAATTAATAAGACCCAACTTATGAATTTAAGGATCAAAATCCAACCAAGCCTAAATTCATAGGATCAACTCTCATAAACAATTAGAAAAAAATCAGTATTGGAAGGGTTAGAATAACTAATGATAAATAGAATTAAAATTCGAAAATCCCTTTGAAAGTACGAAAAATCAGAAATTTTATCTGCAACAATGTTGTGAATGTCAGATAATGACCAAATGCTATGAGATGTATTTGGTGCGGAAGATGAGCCCGATGCAGATTGCCAGCTACTTCTACTACACCTTGCCAAACCTGGGACTGACCCCGGCACAGTACCAAACAGTGAGACAATTAACCTATCAATAAGATGTTGGCCCCAAGTTGTAAAAGATTCACTTTAAAATATGTCTATTTTTTACTAGGGGCTGCCGGAGAAAAAATTTGGGATTTGGGGTCCTTTTCTTAAGAAAATTGGTTATTTTTTGGTTAAATTTACAAAATCCAAAAATGAGGAAAAATGCGGCAAATGCCGCATAAATGCGGCTGTTCGGCCACTCTGTTGGGACCAATTGTTGCTGTTTTGGCTCATCCAGCTCATTTTCTATGGACTCTTCTGAATTATCTCAGACTATGCGCTAGCAATTCATTTAAATTCGCAGAATTTTACACCTTTAAGAAGTTCTAAACCGGCTTGTTTGCCCTGTACCTGTATAGCAAGTTCCATCGATTAAACCCTTCCGGAATAGATTCTTTGCGCTCCTTTGATAGTCTCTCCAATTACCATAAATTCCTCTGACATGTAAGTAAATTCGTCTTCGTCCTAATCAGATGGCGGACATCTACGCCGCATTGGTCCAGCTGATGGGCAAGTCCACCTCCAGCGTGGACACCATGTACGCCAAGGGCGTCGACGCGGCGGTGGAAGTGATCGACTCGGACAAGCGCGAGGCGGACCGGATGATCGCGCGGATGGAGGCGGAGGGACAGCCGCTGAACGACATCAAGCTGGCGGTGTGCCGGTTCACCCTTCCGCTGGTCAATCCGCAAAAGAAAGTGTAAGGAGGGAGGGCGAGAAGTTGGAGCTGATCACGAGGGATTGTACAGGAGTATTGAGACTAGACTAGATTAGACTAGCAATACTTTAATGGAAGAACCAGGCTGGCATACTGTAGCTAAGCAGTAGGGCATCCAATATTCAACTGAAGAAGGCAGTGGGGTTGTTTGTTCGGAAAACGAGGTGAATCTTACGGGGATTTTCATTGATTCATTGGGATTTCAAAGGTTTTTTGGCATTTTTGGTCATCATATAGATTCACTCAAGTGATCTTAAAAATTTATAAAAATTGATCTGATCAGTGATCGATCAGTTTCTTTTTAGGGAAGTGATCATAGCGGTCGGAAAAATGTTGCCGGCGGACAAGCGTGAATTCATCCGGGAACAAATGGAGAAGATGATCAAGATGGACGAGATCCCGCGCATGGTCAATAGAAAGGGATGATCGGAGATTGGTGATCGGGAATGGGAAAGGGAATGGTGATTAGAACGGATGCTTAAAAATAATCAAATCTGGGTCTGTAAAATTTAAAAAATATATGCATTCATTAATTTTGGATCTTTGGGGTCGAGAATTCAAGGATTACGAAGGAAAATTTTTGTATTTGATTCAGTTCCAAAAAGTGTTAAAAATCCATCGTGTAAAAAGTTCATTAGCAATTGAGCTGTTGGAAATCAGAGAATATGGCGATAAAATATGCTACAGTAGTCCACCGATTAATTGAAAATTGACCAAAATTAGCCTAATACAGGACCCAATGGACCAATTTTTGATCCAATGATAAGTTTTGGCTACCGTAGCTGTTACAGAAATACAACTTCCTCTTCATCATCCTCATCTCCCTCCTCATCCTGCTGTTGTTGTTCATCCCATCCGGACCTTACGGACTCGCTCTCCTTCAACAACATATATCCCAGATCGGATCGGAGTCGCGTTGTCCGATCGCCGGTTGGGGAGCTGCTCATCCGATCCGGATCACCGATCACTTTTGGAAGTCTAAAAAGGCGGAATTTGCATACATATTAATCCATATGATTATACTTTTCCGGCACTCCACCGTTTTGCCATGTCGTTTCTGTTTGTTCATGCGGATGACGTCCTAGGTCCATCGAACGGGATTTTTTGCGTTGCGGCACTGCGTCTTCCGCGTCCCGCCACTCCTGACCGGTCAGCAGTCCGTTCATCCTTCCACTCCGGAATCGTTGCCTTCTCAAAGACTCGCGCGCGTCAATCCGTGCATCAGTAGTGCCGATCAACGCACGAATTAACGCGTCTAGCAGCGAGTTGCGCTGGCGTCTCGCGCGTGCCCATGCGCGATCGCTGCGCTGCACGCCCTCCGCGAGGCGCTCGGCTAGGAAGGAACCCAGGTGCCGTTCTCGAAGCAGTCTCTCCAGTGTGTCCTTGTGCCGGTACTGCTCCGTCTCTGCGTCCTGGCGTTCCGGCACACCCCATGACTCCACCAACTCCTCAAGTTCGAGCTGTTCTGCGGGTTCGCACACATCCATCTGCACGCTTCCGGACAACTCGCGCAGCGGACTATCGGGTAGTGAGTCGCGCACCAGGAAAGAGGTTGCAGAGGGCATTTGCGGAAGGGTTGAGCTGGTGGAAGGGCCCGCACTACGGTAGACCAGCGAGTGGTCCGAACGTGGGAACGGACGCAGCGAGCTGTCTCTGGGCACACCGTCCGCGACAATCTGTTTGCTCGACGGTGGCGACTGTTGCTCCAGTCGCTGCCGCTTCGCGAGTATTGCATCGCGTTCCGCGACCTCTCCAACCGCATTCGCCAGTGAGCGAGCGAGTTGTGCCATTTGTGCTCGCTCCGTGGGTGTCGCTCCGTTGTTGTTCGGATCGCGTATGCTCATTTCGCGGGTTTGCGGCGGCGCGAGCAACTTTGTTTTTTCGCTAGGTGGACTCAAATGGCAGGGTATTTTGCCGTTTCCAGCTGCTGCAGATGGTGCCAGCCGGTAGGAGGACCTGTGAAATTGCGAATTTTCGAAATGATCGTTGATTGATATCATAAAATGTTAAACAGGCAATTATGTTCGATCAATTTGTGCTAAAGTTTAAATCACGAAATTTGTGGCCGAAATACTTTTGATTCGAAATTAGGCAATGTTTGTGCTAATATTTGTTAGAAATTGATTAGAAAAAAACAGACAAAATTGTACATAAATTGTCTATCACAAACGAAAAATTATTTCTATGTATATACATAATTACGATTGAATTGTTAAAAATGGACAACAAAAATGCACAACATTTACACAGAAATGAATGTGAAAAAAAGAGTGAATGAGAAAAAAATTAGTCAGGACATAACGCAACTAATCCGGATCGAATCGGACCCGGATCAGTCTTGTGGGCGTCTCCGCCGACCTTGGCGCCAACAGAGCAGCTGTCGATTCGCGCGGACGCAACTGATCAGCACTGTGCTGCCTGGTCACTGTTGGGTTATGGCCCCGGAGGGCACCCAGACGATCACCACGACGCAAGGACGGAGACGAAAGGAAAGGAATGGTTGCCCTGAGAGAGTTTTGAAAAGAAAGTTTGAAATTCAAAGTGCGCGCCAATTTGAAAGGTGCAGACGAATGATCCTTTTCTGCCCGATGCACTCACCTCAATGTCCAGCCATTGTTGACGTTTTGGACCGAACTGAATGGAAAAGTGAAAAAGTTGACTCAACAACTCTGTTCCACCTGTTTGCTTCGGTAACGCAACAACCACCGCCGCCGCCGCCGAAGGACGACTTGCGCAGTACGCTGCCAGAGGAGGAGTCGCCGGGTTGGGCGCCGGCGCCCCTTTTGCTGCGCCCGTAGAAGGAGGAGGCGGCGCCGAGGCGCGCCCCGACATCGTCGACGCAGCACACCCAATTCAGGCAATCAGCAATGGCACGGATCAGCTGGGCACGCATGTCCTTGTTCAGCGAGAAGTAGATCACCTTGAATTGATCGATGGAATGATCGGGAATTTAAGTTAAGTTATGGATAAAATAGTTGGCAAAAACTCATTAAAGTTTCTGTTTTTGGTAAGTTCGAATCAACAAAAAACAAAGATCAGATTTTATTGGAGGTTTTGATGGCCTAAATCAGTATCAGAAATCGAGAAAATTATGTACTTGATCAAAACATCAAATTTTTGCACTGGTTTGATCAGGAAATCAACCGCTTCGGAATCTACCGGGTTGATCATGTGTGTTGTTGAGTAGAAGAAGGAGTTGAACAGCACCACCCATTTGTTGGACACATGAAGCACATGGTAGAGCAGGTAATAGGCTGGACCAAGGGAATAATTCGAAAGGATTCGACTTTTAAACTTTACCAGACATGTACAGGTAGAAGATGATGGCCACAACCGAAATCTGAAAAGGTACATAAGAATATTCATAAAAGTCCATTCAGCAGATTAGAAGCATCAAATAGTTCCAAATTCTTAAGAAAAAAAAATCACGAAATCTAATTATATTTTCAGACATAATTCATAGCCCAAAAATTAGGCTAACTTTTTTTGGTTTTCCAGGAATCGTTGGGAAAGGGGTGATAAACTGGTCTTATTGTTAGAGTAATTGGCTTAACATGATTCGAGGATTGATCTTTTGGATCCAGATTCGAAATCATGGTCTAACGTTTTCAGCTTTTTTTGATAGATCCATCCGCTTCTAAAGGAGTTAGATCGATTAAAATAAGGATTTGGAAAAATAACTAGTTTCGGGTATTTGATTAGACATCCAAAGTTAATCTTGTGCCAAGCCTCTGACTTCAACTAACTAGGTCTAATGGTTAGTAGAGGCTGGATTTTGAATTCGAGATCGCTTTCGATCTCGAGCCTCTCACAAATCTGGATCCAAACTGCTCGGGATCTCGGTCGATGTATGTACCTGGAACAGGATCCTCTGCTGCTGGCGGCTCGCCCTGCGGTGTGCCATCTCGCGCACCTCCGTGCTGACATGCTTCGACCCCATCCTCATGGACATCTCCAATAGCATTGTGCTGGCTCTGAATTTGGCATTTTGAATTGGCGCAAAAAAAAACAAAAAAAAAATCATTCGAAAAGGCAATCCAAGGCAAGACAGGCGGAAAGCGGAGAGGGCGAGAGAAAGTGCAAAATAGCGAAGGCGGAAGAGAAACAGAGCAAAAGATAGGCAGACACTCAAGTGGGAGAAGCATTGATGAGCTTGGCCGAAGACCAAAGACTACTGATCTAAGGCATTCAGGTATATAAGCTCTCCTGAAAGCTGATAAACACCTTTTCAGCTTGTTTTGGTCCAAATTTTGGCTATGAATTTGTTTTCAAAATATCAACATTTAAATTTTGGCCTTTATGACTAATCAATCCCAAAAGTAGTTCGGGTTCAAGACACGTTTTGTCAATTGACTTTAAAATATTTTTTAGAATTATAAAAGATTTTCGGCATTTGCTAGCTCAATATATTGGAATTTTTGGCCAGTCGTTGGCATTTCCAATTTTTGGTTGCCAGATAAACAACCCAATTAGGGGAAACTGACAATCAAGCACCATACACAGCAAACTGGTTTTGGGATATGGTAGTTTTTAATACGTGGGATCTTGCTCGGCACTGGTGGTCCGTTGGGCTTTGCGGTGATGGCCTCGTCTCCAATTGCCCCGGGGCAATCGACAGGCCGGAAGAGAGTACCTTCTACGGTAGGGTTATGGTACTATACTACAGTAAAAGAAGAGTTAAAGAAACAGAAAGAGAGAGAGAGAGAGTGCGATAAGGGGTTACAGTAACCGAAAAGTGCTTTGAAAGGGTAGAGTACACACTCGGGGACAGCAAAAACTCGCCCTACAAAGTTCTCAGGATGATGAGATACGGTATTCAGTTCAGAAAATTGTATAACGTACAGATCCGAAAAAAACTAAAAATTGTACTAGGGATGTTAGGTATGTTCCATCTAGTTCGTGGGAATATGAGAGCATTAAATAATTTATTTTGCAGAAAGCTCGCCCGTACCATCCAGGTTACGAATATCCGAAATACCTTGGTATAAAAGTAAAGTTGGGCTAAATTCGCCAAGGATACGGAAAAAACAATGCCTATACGGTATCTAATTGGAAGGTACAGTAGTTTTTCCATAGGAAATCGGACTTTTGGCCCCAAAAACTGCACACGTGTGACTTATTGAGTATCAGCATATTGATGAGTAGCTTTACCTTCTGATCATGGCCTCCGACCCGACAGTTTTTGTTGAAGCAGAAGTGTGCTGGCTTAAAAGGGTTGAAGTCAGAGAAGGAAAGGAAAAGGAGGGGGGTGATGAGAGAGTGTGCTCTTGGTGGAGAGGCAGGGAGACAAACCAAGATTGCGGGTACGAAAGAGTGTGGGATTGGCGGAGAGTGTTAGCAGGACAAAGCGAACATGTTAGTGATAGGGGAGTCGCGAACTAGTCGGATGCCTCAGAGAGTATTTTGGAGAGTTTTCGAAGTCACAAAACTAAAAATGCTCCTCGAATCTGTCATTGTCCCAAGGTCAATAAGCATATCTGGACATTGATCTCTGTAATATGTTTCCAGGATATTGAACTTATGATACGGTCATGTTACACATATGTACTACTAATGTGACAGTTAATCATGATAATTCTGTCAGCCCAAAAGTTTGTTTTATATACCAACAGGCTGACACTTTTGATCAAGTATCATTGGAAAATTTTCAGTCCTTACTCCTGGTCTTGGCAGATTGTCTTAATTATTTTGACAAAAACTATGATGATTATTCACTCTGAAATCCTAATTCTTAGAAAACCTTAGAAGACCAAGTATATTACTTATTATGTAGTATTTTAGTATTTTAAAAAATTGACCTCTGGTCTGGTCGATTCAAACCCACATTTTTAGAGCCATTTTCCGCTTATGGCGCCGATAGAGCTGAATCAGGGTGATCGGGTTGGAGATGGACAGCACCGCCAGGGTGATCAGCTCCAATGGGGTGTATGTCAATTTGAATAGGTTGACGCCCTGCAGAGGCGAAGACTGGACACGATCGGCTTAAAAGTGAAGTAACGCGAATTTTTAGCAGAAAAACATCAGAAAATGTGGGAAAATATTCCTAAAGGAGCCCTTATTAGTGGTTGAATTGCACCTTAAAAATGCAAGTTTTCTAATTTTTATTTTTCGAAGGCTGAACTTATGAGGATAAGGTTTAGAAAAAATCCTTCTTCAATTTTCATTTCGATTAACAATGTATCAAAACCCAAAAAATTGGGCTAAAATGTGATTAACTTTTCATAATTAAATTTTGCACTTTAAAAAAGGAAACCCACCGGATTCGAACTCGCCGTAGCCAAATGTGTAGAATTGGGCCTCGCTGAGCGGAGTGATCAGACAGCAGAAACGGACCAGGATGTAGACGCTGTTCAGGGCAAGAAAGGCCGCCCAGCAGAGGACGGTGAACACCCGGGCACGCCGGACAGTGATCACCTGGGAGTATTGGCCATACAGAGTGATGGCCAGCAGACGGTCCAAACAGATGGCGGACATCTAAGTAAGGAGGTGATCAGATCTGTGATTGATTGGCAATAATCAGCTTATCAATGATCAAATTGGATCGTGATCCATGGGCAAAGAAGCAGAAATAAAATGCGTGTCAAGAAAATGTGGAAATCTGACTTTCTCTTTAGGATTCGGAATGTCTCGAAGCGATTGTTTGATGGCTCTTGCAACCATCTTTTCTATTTCCTCTTCTACTCTTTTTCATCATAATAGGCGTGTCATTCCTTGGCGTGGGCGTGCCCGTCCACTTCTCCAAATATTATCCGCGTCAGAAAAATGTGGAAATCCCTTTAATTTATAATTTTTTGAAACGATTTTTGCCTGCATTAGGATAAATCTCTGCGCGACTACACATTGTGAGAAATGAGCGATTTGGAAAGGATATTTATTTGAGGAAGGTGGAGAGTCACGCCCACACCGAGGAATGACACGCCCATTATGATGAAAAAAGAGTAAGGAGGGGAAAGAGAAAGGAAAGCTCCAAGAGCCAACAAACAATCGCTTCGAGAAATTCCGACTCCAAAAAAGAAAGCCAGATTTCCACATTTTTCTGACGCGCATTTTAAATATCCTTTCCAAAACGCTCATTCCTCACAATGTGTGGTCGCGCGGAGATTTATCCTAATGCAAGCAAAAATCGTTTCGAAAAATTATAACTTAAAGGGTTTTCCACATTTTTCTGACGCGGATTTTAAGATCAATGGTCGGACAAAATGGTAATAACTAAAATCAGCGCAAAAAATCAATAGAAATAAAATTACTATGTTTTTGCTTCTATGATTTTATGACGCGTAAACATTCCATGTTAAATTATTGTTGTTTTTGTTTGTTTCATTTCCCTCTATTTATTCACTTTTCTGTGCTATTTTACAAGAAGATTGTTGGATCAATGAGTTACAATATTGTTGGTACAATGACTATTTTGATCCACTTCTTGTTTTACAAATTTGTTAATCTTTAAAAATTTATGGGATTTTTGTCAATATTTGTTTTGTCCGTTTTTATTTCAATCCTAATAATGTCTCACATGCGTTAGTGTGATGCTCCATGCGGTCCAGTCCAGGATGTTGAAGATGCGCACGCCCATCGGCGGCACAACCATGCGCCGAAACAGAATGGGCGGGTAGAAGAAGGAGGTGGTGACGAAGCCGTGGAGCACATCGGCCAAGGCCAGACTCAGCATCAGCACAAAACTGTGGAAGGCCAAGTTAGGACAATTTCGAATAAAAATTCAATTCCTTTTGAAAAAGGGAAATTTGGAATTGGCCATAAACATGCTTATTTTTAATAAATATATATGCTAATAAAGTTATGCAAATAGGGAGGGACCTATTTCTATAAGGACAAATCACTTATCATTTGAGTTGGGACAAAAAAAAATGAATTTCTTTTCTGTATTTTGGTTCTTGAACTTTTGTCGGATTTGGAGCTAAATTTAGTCTCAACAACCAACATTAGGATTAATTCTTCGTCATTTGGAATTTTATTGAATTGGGTCAAAATAAAGACCAAATTTGGGCTCTTTGGCTAACCTGGAAAATTTAATTTTATAGGACTGACCAACTTGGGACAATTTTATCCATACCTTGCCCGTTGGAGGTATCGATTCCGCAACAAAACCACGACAAGGCACACATTCCCGACAATAGCCAAGGTGCCGAGGGACTCGAGAGCGAAGAACACAATCTTAAGAGACCATCCATGTTTTGCCAAAATTTGATTTTATATGCGTGTGTCTGTTTAAATATTATTTAGTAGGTCATTAATAATTTTATTTTTACCGAATAAGGCTCAAATATATTTTATTCTTTGGTGCGGATAAACTTTTTTGCATAATGAAGCTAAGTTTGGCAATTTGTAGTAGGGAGGGGCCACAGAAAAATATGCTGCTCCCGTGGATATTCACGAAACTATGCTTTTGCCAAGCGTATTAAACAGAGTATTGGATCCCAGCGCATCAGATCAGTTAGAATTACCTCCATTCTACATATGTATATGATTGTGGATTGCGCAATAACACTCTCACCAGGTCGTCCATGCGCACCGTGTCCCGCATCATTCTCATGGCACTGACATTGCCCTCTCCCCCTGCTGATCTGTCTTCTTCCTCCCCTCCAAAGTCGTAGTGTTCCTGGAGGAAGAAGCTGCGTCGATCGACGCCCATCTTGCACTTTGACCCAATTTGTCCGCCGAAATTGGTATTTTTATGGTTGTCGAGTTAATAATAGCATTTTCCCAAAAATGTCAAAAATATTTTAAGCAGAATATTCCACAACCTATCTGTATCAGTTATATAAATAAATTGTTCTAAAATACTAATCGTGATTAAGGGTGCTTTGGGTGGAGGGGTAGTAGTAGTAAATATTCCAAAAAATGTTAATTAAAATTCTCTGGAAAGTCGCTGATTAATAATAAGAATGTTTATTGTTTTAGCTCAAGAAACACTTCTTCGAATTAGAGATGGTTCCCATGATAAATGTGCAATTAATATATGGAGATCCGTCTAAAAATTTGTAGTCTGATGAATGTAATAAAAAATGTTAATAAAAATTATCTGAAAAATCGCTGATAATTGTCGAGAGAGGAGAGTTGGATCATAATACTGGTAAGATATTTTTGAGAATTTCCACTCTTCTGGATTTTACTGATTTACTTTCGAGATCCCTTTCTATGATATCTAAATTAAAAGTCTTCATTTGGCTAAATTATCATCTAATTTTACCGGAAACTGGTGTGGCCCTCCCATGGTATGGATAAACCATGGATATCCCAAAAAGGAGAAGGATGTGACAAAACTGCCTTTTTGGGGGTCTCTCTCCGTCTCTGTGTGTTTTGCGTCGTCTTCGACGACGACGACGACGACAACGTCTTTATTTGTTTTATTGGCCCATTCGGAATCCAATTTTCGCGGATTGTCCAATGTGCCGTTCCTGGATGCCCTTGTCCGATAGTGCCGTAAAACGCGGAAATGGCCTCGGGGACATTG
>LDKF01002884.1:30784-42151 GCA_001026735.1 Rotylenchulus reniformis | reverse complement strand
GGGGGCAGTATGAGGTTATGTAAGCCCGACGAAAGAATGAAAATTTCCTTAAAAAGGTCTAACGTAAATTTTCAAAATTTCGCCGGCGGCGGCTTCTCATATATGTAGTGAAAGCTGAAATAGGTCAAATTCCCCAGAAAATGGTTTAAAATCTCAAATTTTTTCTGGCGTAGCAACCCTTGATAAAATTATTTTTTTAACTTTTTTTATTCCAATTGTATTTTTTTACTATTGATCCTACAAAATAAATTTTTAACGTTTTACCTTTTCGAGATAAAAGCGAGCTTGATCCAAAGCTGTGAGCACACCATCGGTGTCCAAAATGCAATTTAAACAGGCATTGGTCAGTCCAACAATGTTGTATTTCTTGGCTAAATAATTTAAAATTTATTGAAAAGAAATTAAAATTATATCTTCGATTTGAGAATGAGCATAGAAATATAAAATTTATTTTAAAAGATGAAAATTCGCAAAAGTTATTCCCACCCGCATAAAGAACTGCAGTATCATTGTCCTGGTTGAGTCCGTCCAGTTCATCCGCATAAATATAAATGAGCAACACTTGGAAGGCGTCTGGCGTCACATCGGGCACTTCAATGATTCTGTCCGCGTTGCCATTATCGGCGTCAAACTGGAACATCCGCTCAAAAACATCGGAGACAGTTGTGAGGATCAATTTGTGGGCCAAAAACTAAAAAAAAATAAGATAAATTCTCAAAAATATCGCAGAAAAAATGAACGAGGAAGAAATTTTTCAAAATTAGAATCAAAAATTGAATTCATCTAATCATGATCATGACATCATGCAACAAGGGCGTCACGTTTTTTTTTTAAATTTTTTTCTGAATGTACTTGACTGAGACCTCAAAAAGCAAATAAAAGCAGAAAAATGCGCTCGGTTTTTTCGGGTTTCCTATTAAATTTTGAGCTGGCTCTTAAATTTGGATTTCAATTTTTACCTTTAGTAGAGAAACGACAAATAGCATCTCCTCTTCTGTCATATTATTGCAAAAATTTCGTACCTCCTTTTTTGCTGCTCCAGAGCCAACCAAAAAACGCACATCAGCCTCCTTCCCGGTGCTCAACAAATTTTCCATCCGATTCACAAGTGTTTTCATTGGATTCATATCGATGATAAATTGTTTCTTTGAATCTAAAAGGAAGATAAAAATTTATTTGGGAAATTTTTGAGGGTGAGAAGTAGAAGAATATTGTAAAAAAAGATTACCCAAAAATTTAAATTTCTAATTTTTTGAGAATAATAATTTAAGCTTTATAATAATAATTAGGGATGTGATTTATATGCAAATGTTTTGCTGGCTCAGAACGGCCTGAAAATCACGTAAAACATGTTTTTAGCATATTTAGAACGCTCTAGCATGGATTTCTAACTGCATATTTTTGCACATTTTCGATTTTTTGTGCATATTTGCATATTTCGCATCTTTTGTGCATATTTATGCATATTTTGGGCATTTTTTGAGAAATTTTTGCACATCTTGGAAAATTTTTTTGAATTTGTTGAAATTTTTCGGACATTTTCAATTTTTTGGCAATTTTGAAAACTTCCAGAATAATTAAATATTTATAATTTTCAAAGAAAAATGTCCAAATTTCTAACGAAAACCCATTATATTTTCAAAAAAAGCTCCAAAAAGGCATGAAAAAAGTCAAAAGTGCAAAAAAAGCCATCAAACTTTAATTTTAACTTTAAAATGCCTTAGATATACTTAAATTCGTTAAAAATAGCTTAGTATGATGTTTGAGGAAAAATTTTCATTTAGGTCAAACTGTATTTTGCAAACAATTTGCGCATAGTTTGCAGTTTGCACATAAGTACCTATTTGGTAAATTTTTGTGCATATTTTCGCTCCCTAAAGATAATGATCATGGCTTCTAAAAAAATTTCGAAAAAATGCAAAAAATAAGAGCCCAAAGCAGCAAAGGAATAAGGAAAATGCTAAAAAATAAATTTTTTATCATTAAATGACAGGAAACGCAGCTCAATGTCATTTGCACTTGAGATAGGTAAAGTACATACAGTATATACATATACCTAGTAAAAAAAATTTCGTAATCGATGTTTGGTATCGATTGATAAAGACCCAGCACATTCTCATGATGGCGGTCAACAATGATCAATGACCATTCCCTTTTCGTCTCAATTTTTACCACTGATGAGTGTGTCCATGCGGAAAAGAACAAAAAGGGTTAGAGAAAGAGCAAGTGAAGAGAAAAAGTTAGAGAAAAAGGCAGATGAGAGATAAATTGCGCACGAACGCAAAGGGAGAGGGCTACAGGTCCCAAGATCCCAGGACCGAAGCTCCCAAAAACTTCCCTTCATTCAAAAACTTTTTTTAAACATTGCTAGGCCAAAACTATAAAAAGTGGAAAGGTGTAAAATTTTAAGGCCCCACTGTTGGCCTTTTTAGTTTTTCGAATTTCCCCGAATTTCCTTGGAAATTTTTGAAATTTTTAAAAATATCGATTTTTTGCATTTTTCGAAAATTTCAAAAATTTCAAAATTTTTCAGGGAAATTCGAAAAACCAAAAAGGCCAATAGTGGGGCCTTAAAATTCTACACCTTTCCGCTTTTTATAGTTTTGGCCTAGCAATGTTTAAAAAAAGTTTTTGAATGAAGGGAAGTTTTTAGGATCTTCGGTCCTGGGATCTTGGGACCTGACCCCGAGGGAGAGTTGAGAGAAAAAGAGAGGGACCCGCTGATTGGCTGTTGCTGCACTCTTGCCTTTGCCCATCCTACTATATATTTTTCAAAAAGATTGCCATAACCATAACATTCTTTTTTAAATTTAATTTTTTTGAATTTGTAAACTTACACAAATATGCAATAGAATATAAAATACGATATACCTATTTTCTAAAAATCGGCATTACCTACAAATTCGGGACTCTTCCTCGGGATTCAACCACAGAAAGGCGCCAAGGGCTCTCTACTCCAGTTTGCGTGTCCAATCAATTTTTGCGCCCAATCGAAATAAATTAAATAAATTAACGATTCTCCGTATGTGTTTCATCAATTTTTCTATTGAGATTGTAAAATAATTAACAATAAAAAGGTTATAAAAACCTAATAAAAAAGACGTAAGAATTATTAGCCATATTAGCGAAATATAATCCCTGACCGCTGGTATACTAATCACATCAACCGGCGGAATGTTATCATTAATTCTGCCATATCCGAATTTTCATACATATTAGTAATGGTGCTATGTCGTTTTGCAAAAAATATCAAAATGGGCGTTTTGCAAAAAAATATCAAATCCCAATATGTTCCCCAAAACTTTTTTTTTAGACTTGTTAGACCAAAACTTACAGCGAGGTATTATTAGTTTTTCGAAAATCGAATAAAAAGTTCGAATTTTTCGTGAAATATCCTATTTTTCCATATTTTTGAAAATTTTCGAATTTTTTGTTCGAATTTTGAAAACTAAAAATATNAACCTACAAATTAAGAGCCGGCTGAAGCCCGGCACTCATTTGTATTCGAATCCAGGTTGAGTAAGGGTGGGAAAATTTAAAATCGATATAAAAAGTTAAAATCTAGTTAAAGCTTGCTTCTTTTTATTTTTATAAAATTCCCCATATTTTTCTGAGTAGAAATGCTTTTTATACCTTTTGATTTGGTTTAAAAATAAAAAAGTTATAAATAAAAAACAGTTTAAAATCTTTCTCCGTGCGTCCGTCCGTCTTTGTTATTGTTGTTGTAGCCATATTCTTCATGTCTGGTTGGGGTCAGGCTCCAGCTTGAGGAATTTCGCCACTTCTTTTGGGTTTATCCATAGGTCTGTTGTTGTCAAAGTTGTTGGATTGGTTCGGCACTTGAAGAGATGGTCAACGTTGTGCGGGGATCGGTTGCAGAGCGGGCAAACATCACGGACTGATTTGTCCAGGGGTGCTATATCGTTTTGCAAAAAATATCAAAATGGGCGTTTTGCAAAAAATATCAAATCCCAATATGTTCCCCAAAACTTACAGCGAGGTATTATTAGTTTTTCGAAAATCGAATAAAAAGTTCGAATTTTTCGTGAAATATCCTATTTTTCCATTTTTTTGAAAATTTTCGGACTTTTTGTTCGAATTTTGAAAACTAAAAATATCAAAAGATAGAGCATAAAATTCTGCACAAGTTTCTCGCTGGAAGTTTTGGTCTAACAAGTCTAACAAAAAAGTTTTTGGGGAATATATTGGGTATTGGGTTTTGATATCTTTTTGCAAAACGCCCACTTTGTATTTTTTACAAAACGACCCAGCACCTTAGTAATAATAATAAGTAAGAACCACTTCGTAAAAAGCTGATTTCATCCAAATTTTAATGTTGACGCAAAAATTTATGTCCATTATATGTCAAATAGGTATGTCAATTATGGCAATTTAAGTTTTTTTCCGATTCAATCAATCCTACACGGGGCTTCCAAGAAAGGCAAAATGCCGATTTTTTTACAAGGAACACTTACTGAATCAATGTCACACATTCAAAAATCGAGCATAGTGACTTCTATTTATTTTCAAAATATTAAATCCCCTATGTACAAAAATTTCAAGTAAATATGTGTGTAATAAGGAATTTATTTTTCGGTGATTAAATTAAATTTATTTTAAGCGCGGGTCTTCAGCGGATAAATGCATGCTTAGTCGGGTTAATGCATGTTTAACAAATAATCGAGTGCTCTGATCTTTCTGACTTCGACTCGCGCATATATTTTTTTGTTGAGCTTTGTCTAGGTCACGGTTAAAACGAAGCAATCTGTAATTATAAATGCTAAAATTTACTAATTATTAATTTCTAAGGACCATCAATTTTCGAAAATAAATTCTATTTTGGAAAAAATAGTCGAATCTCAATGTTTTCTGAGCCCCATCTTCCATATTTTCTGGTGATTTCAGATCGATAATATATTCGATCAAATCAATTACAAAAAGGTCGGAGAATTAGATCAACACAATTGGATAAAAAAATTTTAAGCCACAATTTCAAGTATAAATTTGTAAAAAGATAATGGTAGTAATTCATAGGCGATGCGGATAATCCATAGGATGATTTAAAAGTGAAAAATTATGGTAAAGATCAATGATCAAATTTTATTTCAAAGGAGATGTCTCATCTGCCATTTAGCAAGCTCGAGCTTTGCAGGAGAACTCGAGAGGATACTGGCTCGGTAAACCGCTTGTCGGATTAGCATGGTACAAACACACACTCAACATCTCATCTTTGGTCAACATATTGGTCGGAACTGCAAAAAATTTAGATAATTGGTAAAATTATGAAAACTTATCTAGAATCTATTAATTTTAAACAAATTTTTTACCCATAATGCTGGCAAATTGCTCCTTTGGAATAATCGGAAAACGGATCATGAACAATGCTGGACCGAGCATCTTACGACGATTGTCCCCAGTGATTTCCATATTGAATTTGTGGCATTGTGCATCAGCCCAACGGAGGGCCTATTTGAAAAAAATGAAATTTCAATGATAATTCAATATATAAGGAAAAATCCTCTTCATAGGGAGTAGGGATAATGGGTAATGAGTAATGGGGGAGGGGTGAATTGACCAATTTCTTAAGAAAAGGGTTTAATTTTAAAATGGGGGCAAGCCTTCGACGCTACCCATGACAACTAGAATAAAGCTTGATCATTATCTCCTAGTTCATCAGGATAATATCAAAATTAAAAATGTATTAAATATTAAATTAGGGGTTTATAAAATAAAATATACTTACAGCATCCCAAATAGCAATTTCAGAGACTGAGAGTTGATCGCGACCGAACAGTTCGATGAGGAAATCCTGATCGATTTGCAGGAATTCATTAGTCGCAAAAACTGCGTATGCATTTTTGTCGATAAAAGTCCAGCAAAGTTTAATCAAATCCTGTTGAAATGATAAAAAAATATTTATTAATGAGAAATTTGCTGACAATTTTTGCGATTTGATCTCATAAATACCTTCCAAAAGCGAATTATTCGCTTGTTCCAATGAAATTGAAATTACCTTAATGTCATAGAGACGAGCCTGAGCAAATATGAAAAACACATTGTCAGCACACAATTTGACGAAATCCAAGCATTTGTTGAACAAATCAACAGCATTGTATTTGTTGGCTAAATGAGCAAAAAAATAAATAAAAAAGAGAACAAATCTAATAAGAGTAAAGAATATTTTTTTGAAAATTTTAAATTAGAATCTATAGAAGAGCCACTCAAAAAGGTTTTAAAATAAAATGACATTCAAAAAATAAAAAAGGAAATTATTTGTAGTTCAATGAATTATTATTTATGTAGGCCAAATATGGCCTAAATCCAAAAATTAATGGCAACATGCTTTAAGACTCTTTTTTGATGATCTAAAATCAGGGTTAAATTTTAATTAACAAGTAAATTAAAATGAGAAGCTCTATTTTCGCCTCCACCTGTGTAAAGGACATCAAACATGTTGTCTTGGTTGAGACCGTCCAATTCATCCGTGTAAATGTAGTTGAGCAACACTTGGAAGGCTTCTAGCGTTACATCGGGCACTTGCACGGTTCTGTAACCGTTCCCATTGTTGGCGTCAAACTGGAACATCCGCTCAAAAACATCGGAGGCCGTTGTGAGGATCCCCTTGTGTGCCGAAAACTATTGAAAATGGGATTTTATTACGTAAAAACCTATACAAACAATTAGCAAAAATAAACAATCCTATTTTAAATTTTCAATTTTAATAAAAAGTAAATCTTTCTAATTTTTTGAATTTTTTAATAGGGGGAGGATGGGAAGGAGGGGGACTGAGGGAACGACGGGCACTACCGAAATATTTTTTAAGAGCAGAGGGGGGAAAGGAAAGGATAGAAAAATAAAGAAAAAATTGGTCAATTTCTTAAGAAATAGGCCCAAAATTTTGTAGGGATTTTTTGTTGGATAGATCCCCCCCCCCCGAGGGCATTTATGGAATTTGTTGGCTAGAGCCTTAAAAAGCAAAATGAGCGATTTTCTGAAGAGAGTATAAAATTTTCTCCGAAGATCTTTTTGTTTGTTTTTTATTCTGACTATGGCATGTATATTATTAATATACCTCCTTCTGCCCCTGTTCGGTGCCAACCAAAAAGCGCACATCAGCCTCCTTTCCACTGCTCAACAAATCCTTCATCCGATTCGCAAGTGTTTTTGTTTGCACTTTCTTCGGAGGAATTTGCACTGGTTGCAATGGCCAAAAGCTAGAATGTACAGTAACAGGATATTCTCAACAAAAGCAATTATTGAAAAAATGAACTTGCCGAAAGTGGAAATATGTCGGGTCTGCCGTAATGATGGCTTGCAAAATGATGTTGTCTTGTGCTTCGTTGTACCAGCCGTTCTCGGAATACATCAATTGCTAAATTAAATATTTTCGAAATAAAATATATTGATTATGGGAAGTAAACAGCCAAAAAAATTTCAAAAAATAGTTTTTCTTAAAAATATAAGTTGATCATTTTTTAGCATTTTTCTAATTTTAAGTTACAACGTCAATTCTGCTTAATTTTAAAAACCCTAAAAAAATTTCTATTAGTACATAGGTAATTAATTCCGACAAATCCCTACATCCATCGTCACCATCCGAGAATTGCCGCAATATTTGCTCTTGGCACTGAATGGCTGCCTATAAAATTTTGCCTGCACGGGACTTATGTTATTTCGTCGCGGCTGTACATGTAAAATGAGGTCGGCAACACAGTTCCAATCAGTAATGCGGCTATCTGAATTAGAAGGGTGCAGCTGAATAGACCTCCATCAGGACATTGACCCCCCCCCCATCAGAATCAAAAACTTTTTTTGAAACTTGCTAATACGAAGTATAAAAAGCAGCACAAATTTTTCAAATATTTCCACAAGAATAAAAAACTAAAAAGGCCAAATAATCGACTTGAGGGTCTACATCTCTACATTATTTGTTTATTTTTACCAATCATTAACCCCAAAGTTCTAAAAAAGTTTTCATTTGAGAGCCTCAGTTGGGTGCCTATGAGTTTAGCCGAATTAAAAATGAGATCGGGAATAAAAAACCTTTTGATTCCATAATCGGTTCAGTTTTTTCATAAATTAAAAAATCTTCACCCCTAAAATTAACTATTAGAAAAATTGAAACTTAAAAAAAAATTGAACAAAGGGGTGTAGAAAATTTTAAATTAAATAATTGTTTAACAAATTAAGCAAAGATCGACTCGATTTGAGTACTCATAGAAATTAAATATTGCAAAATAAATTTTTTTAAACAAACCTTGCGCATTGCATTGTACATAGTATCCGAGATAGCGGGTCTTGGTTTGTTTATCCACTTCGTGCTTCGCCACAATTGTCCATGACAATTGTTGGATCATAATGGATTTACTGGATCGTTGTTCTCCAATTTTTCGAGCAAAGCGGGAGAATTCCTCGATTTTGAAGTAAATATGCTCCGTTGTCGGACCCAACATTATGATAGCTCAACTGCAAAATAAAATATCTAAAAATTGTTTAAAATTTAAACAAAGAAAAAATAGGGAGGGGTCGACCCCCTACCCTAGTTCGTAAAGGTCCCAAAAGAGAGTACCGCCTTCGTAAGATGTGGGCCAAAAGGTGGTAAAAAATTCGAAAAATGTCAATTTTCTAAAGAAATTAGTCGAAATTTCCAAAAAGTTTTCTTCAAAGGGGTGCCCCCTTCGTAAAATTTCAGGCCGACCATCCCACCTATTTTTTCTATGATTTTAAATGAATTTGGCAGCGGAATTATTGTATCATCCATTGATTTAGAATTTTTTTATTCAATCAAAATGGTGAAAGTAATTGGCGGAAATTTCAAAAATCAAGTAAGAAAAAGAAACAAAAGAAATCTCTGATATGAAAAAAGGTTTTGACAAAATTTTAATTTTCACGCAGTATTGTACAGTCGCGAGCAAAAGTCTTGGAAATTAAAGTGTGGAGGTGGAAAATCGAATGTAGCACAACAATGGATGAGTGTTTATGGAAGGTGTAAACTCAAAAGTTCTAGCCCAAAATGTGGGGCATAATATCCAACAATTGATTCGACCATTTGTAAACATTTTTGGAAAATCCACCCATCCCTTCCCTAGTACCCCCATTTTTGGCAAAGTAAGTCTTGGAAATTTTTTATATTTAAAAAAATCATATTTCAGTCAAAGGAAAAAATTCACATATATTATCCATTGATTCTAAATATATTCGGCCATTTAAACCCAAACTATACTAAACAGACACATGAGTATCGTGACCCCCCAAAATGGCTTGAAACCTGGGGTTTCGAATTTGGAAAATTATTTTCGACATGAAAACCAAGGGGTAGAATTTTTATTTTCCGCATGCCATAATGCCCACCCAATGGCCTATAAAAACGCCATTGACAACTTCTCGTCAATGCCATTCTCCACGGAGATACGGAGCCAACAAAAATTGGTCCAAAATGGGGTGTTTTGGCCAAATTTTTCCAATTGGACATAGCTTATAGAAAGTTGCATGTATTTTTGATCTTGATTTGATGCCTCAGGTATAAGTACTATTATTAAAAGTTGTGGACCATTTTATTTGATATGTCCTGAATTATTGCAATTTCAATGAAAGGTGGTCACTATTATTAATGTGTATTTGTTGGACCAACCAGTACTATTATTAAAAGTTGTGGACCATTTTATTTGATATGTCCTGAATTATTGCAATTTCATTGTTAGCTATGTAGCACCTCAGGGAATGGCTTAAGCAGGTAGATGTCAATGGCGTTTTTGTAGGCCATTGGGTGGGCATTTGTTTTCGTTGAAAATATTTTTCGAACTTCAGAACCCCCGTTTTCAAGCTATTTTGGGGGTCACCGTACTCATGTGTTCGGATAATATAGCGGGGATTTGAATAGCCGAATATACTAAGCTGGGTAATATATGTGAATTTTTTCAGATTTTTTCCTTTGGCCGAAATATGATTTTTTGGTAAATATTAAAAATTTCCAACTTTTGCTCGGCCGAAAATTGGGGGTACTGGGGGAAGGGGAGGGTAGTTTTTCAGTGGTGGTCGAATCAATAATTGAACATCGTGCCCGATAGTTAGGGCTATAATTTTTGTATTTACACCTCTTCAATCCAAGCATTTGTTGATGAAGTACAACCGATTTTCTACTTTCACACTTTAATTCCCAAGACTTTTGCTCGCGACTGTATTATTCGAATAATTTTTCTTCACCGGGGAAGTTCCGAGTGATACATAATGTCCAAGACAATGTAGATATAAATAATTTTTTTGGTCAATGTTGCCACGGGCAAAAGATCAATAGGAGTGGAAGCCTACTCAATGTGAATGTGAATAAATTGCATATAAGAAAATTTGAATGCATATTGTGAATTGATTAATTAAATGGATAATGATAATGACAATGAAGAAAACCCTAATGATGGTGGGATTTACTTTCAGCATAATTAATCCTCATATCTCTACTGATAAACAATTTGGCAAATCAGTATATCCATTTACATTTTATGCATTTGCCGATCCGTTTTAGATTGTTTTTCGGGGATCCAGAAAACTCGACACCTTGACAACTCGACTCTTGACAACTCGACTCCATGTGTAATAATTAGGGCGAATTTTTATATGCAAATGCATATTTTTTTTGCGGGCTCAGAACGACTTGAAAATCACGTAAAACACATTTTTAACATGGTTTGAACGCTCTAGCATGGATTTCTAACTGCATATTTTTGCATATTTTCGACTTTTGGTGCATATTTGCATATTTCGCATATTTTGCGCATATTTGAGCATATTTTGGGCATTTTTTGAGAAAAATATGCATTTTTTTGAGAAATTTTTGCATATTTTGGAAAAATTTTTTGTATTTGTTGAAATTTTTCGGACATTTTTCAATTTTTTTTGGCAATTTTGAAAAATTCCAGAATGCTTAAACTATTATAATTTTCAAAGAAAAATGGCCAAATTTCTTAAGAAAACACATTCTTTTTCAAAAAATCTCCAATAAGGTATGAAAAAGGCCAAAAATGCAAAAAAGGTATCAAACTTCAATTTTAACCTAAAAATGCCTTAAATATGCTTAAATTCGCTTTAAAAATAGTTTATTACAATTTTTGAGCAAAAAATTTGCATTTTTTAGGTCATATTTAGTCAATTTTTGTGCATATTTTGGAAATTTTGAGCATATTTTGCGCATATTTTGGCTATTTTTGGTGCATATTTTATGCGCATATTTGAGAAATTTTTGCGCATATAAAAATTCGCCCTAGTAATAATTCAGCTTAAATGTAACTAGAAAAATGTTCTTTATGTAAAAAGATAGAACATAAAATTAGCTAAGAAAAAGTATATTTCCATTTGAGTGGGCCAATATTAGAA
>LDKF01002884.1:19621-30684 GCA_001026735.1 Rotylenchulus reniformis | reverse complement strand
AACATAATAAGCAAATATATGCAGAATTTTATGCTTTATCTTTTAGCATTTTTAGTTTTTTTCAAATTTCCGCGAAAAATTTTGAAATTTTTCAAAATTTTCGAAAAATGCGAAAAATCGGTGTTTTTCGAAAAAATTTCAAAATTTTTCGCGGAAATTTAAAAAACTAAAAATGCTAAAATATAGAGCATAAAATTCTGCATATATTTGCTTATTATGTTTTTGGCCTAGCATGCCTCAAAAAAAGTTTTCGTTCGTTGGGTTCTAACGAGCTTGGGTTCTAGGGAGCTGACCCCCTTTATTCCATTAATTCCGATGTTCAATTTATTTTCATTCTTCGTAGAATTTCATAGAATTTCATTCTTCGTTGATTTTTGTTAATTTTTTTGTTGAGTTTTGTTATTTTGTTGAGATTTATTGATTTTTCATTATTTAGAAAACATTAAAATTTTTCACATTTCTAAAAATTCCAATATTCCCCCATGGGAGATTACAAGAGAGTGGGGGAATATTTTTCGATCTTTCTCTAGAGTGGGGGATTACAAGAGAGTGGGGGAATATTGGAGGCTGGGGGAATACAAGAGTATATACGGTATTTTGCCTTTTTTAGCAAATATTTTGGACTTTTTTTAGCACCTATTATAGTAACTATTTTGATGGTTTTTAGCAACTAAAAATCCGGGCCCTAGTAATCACTCGTATTGGCCTTTTTCCTAAATAAGTGATTATCTTAGCCATAATTTTTTTGAAATTGGCCGAAATAAATGGATTAAAGCTAATTTTGTGGCTAATTTGATGCTCCATCTTATGACATCGAGAGCATTTTTCTAGGTTAGGTTTATGCCGATTTATTATTATTAAGTTTGGGAATAGTCAGGGATCGAGCTGTCAAGGATCGAGTAGTCGGTGATCAGTTTTTCTGATAAATTTTTATTGATAGGGATATATGTATACTATGTTGGAATAGAAAATTCTCTAAAAAATGAATTTGAAGTCGAAGGCTAATAAAAAAAGAAAAAGAATAAATCTGTGCAAATATGTATAGGAATGTGTCATATTTATTCATATGAATGTTTCAAAATTTGATCGGCGTGAGTCAGTGCATTGTCTTTGCATAAAAAGGTAAGAGATCAATAACATCATCGATTCGTCTTTTCTGTTTCTCTGTCATTTCATTACATTATGCCAAACACAACATTTTCAAATAGCTAACTAACTGCTTTCTTATTTAAAATGGTTGATAAACAGAGGAATACTGTACATAATGACTAATAAGATGAAAAGGTTAAAATTTTAAATCAACAAGCAAAAATAATTGCCAACAATTAAAATGAAAGACAGAAAATTCGCAAATTTTTAATAATTGAAAATACAATTAATCTGACGTTAGATTCGATTTCCTTGCATTTAAAACCCTTAGATCACTTTTAAATTTTGTAAATTATTAGAAAAAATAAACTAAAATAAATTTCCAGGGGAGTTACATAAAACTCGAGATGTCTGACCATGAGGACAAATGTCCATTATTCTAATCCATAATTAGCAACATACTTAATCCTTTTGGTTTCATTTTTGAATTTTGCAATAATAAAATCAGGTTGCTAAATATGCAAATTTATATTTTAG
The DNA here is from genome assembly GCA_001026735.1 of Rotylenchulus reniformis. Lineage (NCBI taxonomy): Eukaryota > Metazoa > Nematoda > Chromadorea > Rhabditida > Hoplolaimidae > Rotylenchulus > Rotylenchulus reniformis. The sequence goes on along the minus strand of LDKF01002884.1, from coordinate 29,058 downwards.
ATTTTTTTTAAATTTGTAATGCCTTCCTCCTGCCTCAATTAAGAGTAAAAACAAACTATATTATTTTTCATATTATTCCTCCTGTTTAAAATGGCCCCTTCTCTAATGAACCCATTGAGGAGGACTCATTAGAGAAAAGGCCTATTTAAACAGGGTCCAAAGGGTTCGATTGCATCTTCAGCGCCCCACAAGGCGCCATCAATGTTCGGAATTTTTTTTTAAATCGAGGTCTTTCATAATAATCAAAACAATTCAGACGGTTATAATCCACAAAAAATGTAAAGTTACTATTTCTAGATTAAAGATTATAACCTATCCAAATGTCAATTTTTATTAATAATCTTTGGATGGAAGTAAAAATACAAATCCAAATTAGATGCAACTTTTAAATATCATTTCTATTGATTAGCAAACTGATTTATCATACGATTACATTAAATATAAAATCATATTTTTGAAGTTGTAGATCTGATTTCAGATTTGGAATCAGCGCTCATATGTAAAACTCCCAATTAGAACAAGAACTGTACAGAAAACAAAATGGATTTTTTTTCTCAGGATTAATATGTAGACTTTACCATTAAAATCATATGAATGATAATGATTATTATTTTTTGCATCGTTCACCCAAATTCTTTTTTAAGCACCCAAAAAGGAGTTACGATCTTAGGTTCGCTTTATTAGAATATTTGTCTGGTACTTATGCCCAAATTTATACGACCCAAATCCCGATTCCTGAATCCGGCACGGCCTTTTTCTCATCTCGCCGCCGAAGATTTTTGCTCATCCCGACCCAACCCAACGGCCCTCTTTTCCGCTGATCCCCCCCCCCCCACTCATCAAATGCTGCCATTTTTGCGTATCTGTGCTGATTTTTGCTCGGCGGCGGCGGGTCCCTTCCCTCTCTTTTGTCTCATTCTTCATCCTATTATTCTCCTCCTACAAAAACAATTCGCGCTTCGGACGGAGATGGTGAAAACACATTGCCATTTGCTTTGTTAAAAATTGCCGACTGTAGAGATCTCCCCTTTACGGTATCTCACGCGGTATCCCCCCTACGGTATCTCACGCCTTCTGATTTTTTTAAACAGTATCTACCTTAGTTAAAATGAATTTTAAAATAAACAAATGATTTTTATCTTATCTAGAGATCGGCCGATCGAGATCTCGATACCGAGAGTCTCGGGTCTCGGTACCGAGACTTTGACCGAGAGTCTCGACCGAGATCTCGATCGGTCTTTTTCGCCTCCGACCGAGACTTTACCGAGACCGAGACTTTACCGAGAGTCTCGATCGAGATCTCGATCGATCTTCATTTTTTACCGAGAGTCTCGGTTTAAATCCTCAGCGGCCCCGATAGGGGCCGCCGGAAATTTTTTTGAAGTTTTATCGAATTTTCTTAAGGAAATTGACCAAGTTTTTATTACTGGTGAAAAGAATTTTACGAAAAATTTTCTTGTTTAAGTACTCTGTTTTGGTTTTGGTTGTTTTTTGAACGGATCAGGAGTTCATTTCGATTTTGTTTATCTTCCTTTTGTTTATATTTCATTTGTTTATCTTTCATTCCTGCGAATAAAGTAATTATTCATTTAATTTTGAGGCGTTCTGTTGAAACATCGATTTTGAGCCTATCGTTCAAAAAATCATTTTTCAGGAAACTTACTAAAAATAAAAATTAAATTTCTGAATTATATGACCTAATTTGCCATAATACTAAAGAATAAAATGATTTTAGCATTTGAAAAAGTCTGAAAGTTGAGATCCGAATTTTGATCCAAGAAATTGCCCTAATTTATAGGTGCTTTTAGAGACCCAATATTAGTCTTGGTTTAAAGTTCTGCAGTTTTTCTTTTTAAGCTTTTAAAATCGGATCCTTTGAACTATTTTTTTCCGCAGAATTTAGCTTTCTATATTTGCAGAATAATTTGTCTATGGACCACAGAAAAATATGGTTAAATGTCAATTTAGGATCTATTAAATAATTAAATAAAAAAATCATGACTTCTCTAAATGTTGGACTAAAATTTGTTTTTGGTGCAAAAATGAAAGAAAAGAACTTACCCTACAAAATTAGGTACTTGTCTAGTTTGCATCCTATTTTTTGGTCAAATTTTCCAAAAAAATATTTTTTGTTGAAAACAGAAAACACTGTAAAGCTAATTTCCTAGGGGCAGTTTTTGACGCTGAATCCGAATTTGACGTCCGTTTTGACGTCCGACGTCATCTGACGCAATTTTCTGACGTCAAAATTTTTTTCAAAATTGAACTTTTATGCATTGAAATCAGTGAAATATTACAATAAAATAAATGTTCACATGTCTTCGTATGTGCCGTATTCCCGCGCCCACCAGAAATTTTGGAAAAAAAATTTTGACATCAAAAATTTCCGACGTCAGAAAGTGCGTCAGATGACGTCGGACGTCAAAACGGACGTCAGATTCATATTCAGCGTCAAAAACTGGCCCTAGGACGTCATTTTGAGGCATTTGGGACAAAAAAATATTTTTTTGGAAAATTTGACCAAAAATAGGATACAAACTAGACAAGTACCCAAAATTAAAAAAAAGTTCACGAAAATTAATGTTTAATTACCAAAGTTATTAATTTTTTAATATGCCTCGCCGAATGAGGGACAGAACTTATGTTACAGCCTAAGATTATCTTGCTGTAACAGATTATCTTACTGTTTCATTTTTATTCTCTTCCTCCCCAAAATTTCTTTTTATCTCACCCCCCCCATCTTTTCGGTTTCGGAAAAGGGGGGGGGGGCTAACTTTTTTAGGTATACCTATTTATTCCATGAAATACCTGCATGGAGGACTTCGAACACATTTTCCTGATTGAGTCCATCCAAATTTGTTGTGTAGATGAAGTTGAGCATTATCCGAAAGGCTTCCGGCTTGACATCAGTCACTTCAACCACTTTGTCGGAATTGCCACGAATCGAGTCAATGTCGAACATCCGATCGAAAACGTCGGAAATCGTGGAAAGGATCCCCTTGTGAGCGGCGAATTGCTGAAATGATGAAAAATTGTATGTTACGAATTACGATCATTGAAATAAGTTATTTTTTATACTTAGGGTGGAAACTAAGTTCTGTCGCACATTCATTGACTTCATAAAAATATTTATTAAAAAATCGTTGAATAAAATCAATTCTCGAAATATCCATATTATGAACGATAATAAGTTGCCACTTTTTGAACAAAAAACAAAGCCCCTTGCTTAAAGTTCGGACGAGTTTAATAACAAAATACAATCTTGGGTCATTTTTGACATAACCAAATTGGACCAAGTTTTTCTCGACAATTGAATGGACTAGAGGGTGCTGGGTCGTTTTAAAAAAAGTATCATAATGGGCGTTTTAAAAAAAGGATCAAAACTCAATATGTCCTCTAAAAACCTTTTTGTTAGACCTGTTAGACCAAATGTACAAAAGGCAAAGTTGTGCAGAATTTTATGCTCTATCTGCTGGTATAAAATTTTTTTCGGATTTCGAACAAAAATGTCGAACAAACTCGAAAATATCGAAAAATATAGTCTTTTCGAATTTTTTCGACATTTTTGTTCGAAATTCGAAAAAAAATTTATACCAGCAGATAGAGCATAAAATTCTGCACAACTTTGCCTTTTATACATTTGGTCTAACAGGTCTAACAAAAAAGTTTTTAGAGGACATATTGAGTTTTGATCCTTTTTTTTTAAAACGCCCATTATGATACTTTTTTTAAAACGACATAGCACCGACTAGAGGACCAATTCTAATGGTAATCAGATAGAGTACATTTTGCTGAATATTCTGTGCAAAAATGAGTTTCCTTACTTTTAGCGATTCAGTTTTTACCAAAAGCCTGTCTGAAACATCGATTTTGACCCATTGTCCAAAAAATTAGACATTCAGTAAAATGACCAAAAAAGACAGGAAAATTGAATTTTTTTAATGATATGTGACATATTATAGCACATACTAATAAATAATAATGGTTTAGACATTTGACTAAGTCTCAAAGCTGAGATTCTGATTTTGACCCCCCAAAATGCCCTAAATTTTAAGGGTTTTTCGCGACTTCATATTACTCTTGATTGATTTTTCAAAAAATTTCTTTTTTTGCATAATAAAAGACGGTCCTATAGCCTATGTTTTTATGCAGATTTTGATTTAAAATCATTGCGGAAGAATTCATCTAGAGACCTTATGAAAATTATTCCGAAATGTCATTTTTGGGTATAATTATTAAAAAAATTATAACTTTTTTTTTTAAAAAAAAGTGATTAAATTTAATTCTTTGCAAAATTAAAGAGAATTAGTTGTTCTACATAATAAAAAAAAGATCACGAAAATTGATGGCTAAATACCAAAGTTATGAATTTTTTAAATGGTTCATTTGATATGCGACAGAACTTAGTTTCCACTCTAAGTAAAATTAAAAAAAAATAATTTTACTTGTTGTTTTTTCACCAACTTGCTTTTCATCCTTTCCAGTGCCCACCAAAAAGTGCACATTAGCATTCTTTCCACTGACAAACAAATACAACATCCGATCCGCAAGTGATGTATGAGTTCTAAATTTTTTAATTTTTTTATCCTAAATACTTTTCATCATTGTTGTTTTTGGTGTATGAGTTGAATAAATTCATTTTAAAAATTAATAATTCGTCAACATTTATTTTTTACGTGAGTCCAATGGGCGCATCCACTAGCATATCCACCGAAAGAATCACCGTATCATTCTCCTCGTCATACCATCCATTTTCAGGGTCCATTAACATCTGGAATAATCAATTCAAGAAAAAAATCAATTAGGGAACCCTCTGACTTGGAATGTCATGAACTCTCGAAATCCCCATTCATTTTGTTCAGCACAGAAATTTCCAGAAATCTTTCGCACATGATCCTCCTTTCCCTCTTTTTGCGCAATGATGCATAGATTAGCGGACATGTCACAACTCCAATTCGCTTCTTAAACAGTTCAATAATATAATTTTTGATTTTAGATACAAAATCAGCAATATATAAATGAGGTGCAGGGGGTTTAAATAGGGAGGCAAACCTGCAACCAGTGCCCCTCCCTCCCCCATATTCATATTGGTTGAGTTTTATAGAAGTGAATCTAAAATGCAAATCCCCTAATGATATATGTTGATTTGATAGTCATCAATTCCAGGAATTTTCTCAAAAACTGCTGGACTAAATCATAATTACGAAAGTTATAAAAAAATGCATAGATTATGCTTGGGTTTCAGTATAAAATTCCAAATTTTCCGAGCGTATTAAACTCTAATTCTGACGTCAGATTCGGATTCTAGGCCCTTGAAATCTCTCAATTAAAAAAACATTACTTTTTGAGAAATAATTTTTACCCATAACGATATTTTTCTACCATAAAATGCTCAAGTTCAATAAATTCTATATATATTGCATGGTAATTTGGGTAATTTTTGTCATCTCCGCAAATAAATTAATTCGATTAATAACTCACCTGGATTGCCCGCATTACACTGCAAAAAGCAACCCAGGTATGTCTGTACGATCCGAGCCCGGTTTCGGCGGCGTCTCAAATCCCATACGGGCATTACAAGAATTTTCCAGAGAAGACCACGAATGTGCACGGCATCGCTGAGTCGCCGATTGGTGGGATGTTCTCGCGCAAATTCGGACAATTTTTCAATTTTCAGCATAATCTTTCCCTCGGGATTGTAGATTCTATTAAAAAGAAAAAATATTTTATTTTTGGCGATCAAAAAAGCACCACTGCTACTCACCATGTTCATTCATCTGCTCCGGGATTGCTTCTGCTGGAGTTGAGTGATGGTAATTATTTTGCGGCGAATTTGGAAGATCTGCATGCTCCATATGAATGAGATAAATTTATTAATAATCCTATCTAAATTCTTACTATAGTTAAATGCAAAATTCTGACTTATTTGAATTTGAAAAAAATTATAAAAATGGAAAGGTCCATAGCCAGCAGTGAAAGAGTAGAGGGTTGAAAAATTGACGTCAATTATTGACCCTGATTTGAAATTTTTATTCTTATATTTTGGCAATCCTCCCGCTTCACTAGGATGACTCAACCATTGAATTTAATATTATAAACGAAGGATGCCCAAATACGATGATTAGATAATGAGATTAAGATGTGAAAACAATAACAATGAACAGAAATGAACCTGCGATAGCGAGTTCAATGGAAAGGGTGCGAAGGAGTATTTTTTGGACGGGATTCGATTCGGGAATCCCGATCACGAATAGGCCCGATAGAATTTTATCGGAATCCCGATCGTTTTCGGTGGACAGTAAAATGGTTTTTTTACTTTCAAAAAAGGAACGTAATTTGACCATAAATATTCAGTTCCGGTCCCGAATCAGACCCGAAAGAATTCAATTTTTGTCGGACGGGATCCGGTTCAGGAATCCCGATGCAGTCCGGTATCTGGAGCCCGATCCAGTTCATACCGGATCCGGTCCCATGCCGAACACTAGTGCGAAATGGGAATGGGAAGAGGAAGGAAAGATAAGGGATGGATGCATTAGCATCGGAAGAAAGATTGAATGCAGTTGAAAGGGAGATGAACAAACTTAAGCAGAATCTTAAATCAGAAATAAAAGATGTCAAAAGTGTTAAAAATCAATTATTATAACTAAAATACAAAAACTTCAACATATTACATTTTCTAAATGCTGTTGACACATTATTAGAGCACCCTATGTAGACACGTGCACCAACCGTAATAACTCTATTTCTAATCATTTATTTTAAGTTATGAACTCATTACATATCAATTCCGATAACCAGAGAAAGAGCAGTGCTTAGCAAGAATAATTGAAATTATTAAAATCAAATTTCGATTTTTAAGAAGTTTAATTTTTTAACAGATATTCGATGCCCTAATACGAAATGTCTGTACAATGACAATCAGTAGAAGGAAAGGATTATTTTGATATTCAAAAATGAATATTATGTCTGTCATTGGTGACCAATATAACCTACCTATATGTTCATGTGGATTGGTGGAATTAGAAGAATCATTTTTGCCCTGGGTAAGAATTTTGAAATTAATCCAAATTAAGATAACAATGATGAAATTAATCCATGGGAAAAGACATATCATCTATAGCGTAACATGGACATAAATCAACATGAAATTTGACGAAATGCATACCTTGATCGTATGACAAACTCTAGTTATAACATTTTGTAAAACTCAAGTATTGAGAAAATCCAAAATTCAAGTTTTATGTAATAAAATAACAAACTTAATTTTACTTTTAATCCAAATTCTAATATATGTTCTCCATTTTCAGCGCGCCAAAAATGCCTTTAATTCAAAATCTTTTCATTTTGAAACAATCCATAATTTATAAGGCTACAGGTCACTAGGCCCTAGGATCTTAGACTCACATCGGCCGAAAACTTTTTTTTAGACCGTAGACCCCCAAACATATAAAAAGCAACTATATACAGAATTTCATGCTTATATTTTAGCCTTTATAGTTTAGCCATTCCTTGAAAATATGTGAAATTTTTTGAAAAATCGATTTCTACAAAATATCAAAAATTTTCGCAGAAATCCACCATTCCCTAATTTTTGGAACGTAAAATTATCTTCCAGTAATTTATTTTCTTTCTCTCTTTTTTGCATAACAATTTTCTTTCGCTTCAGATTAAATATTCCAAAAATTGTTCTTCTAAAAGTTAAAATACATTATATTAATTTAAATATGTTAAATAATTCATTAAATTAAAATATTTATGATTGGAACTGACCTGAGGGCAATGCACACACTAGATGAAAATTCCAATCGGACCAATTCATCATGGGATTCTTACCTCCCAGCAAAAAATATTATGAGTTTCCACTTATAAAATTTAATTGTGGAATAAAATCCTCATTTTTTACAAATGACCTTCCATCGAATAGACAAAAAATTTCTTAACCAGAAATTAGCTTTCTTGATATTTGGTTAAAATAATTGATTTTCATTTAGAAAAATTATAGAATTTTATCAGAGGCAGCCATATTTAATTTACTAAATTATATAGCTGATTTTTTTCAGAATCAAGATTTTTATTCGATATTTAGTTTAATTCTTCAAATTNGCATAACAATTTTCTTTCGCTTCAGATTAAATATTCCAAAAATTGTTCTTCTAAAAGTTAAAATACATTATATTAATTTAAATATGTTAAATAATTCATTAAATTAAAATATTTATGATTGGAACTGACCTGAGGGCAATGCACACACTAGATGAAAATTCCAATCGGACCAATTCATCATGGGATTCTTACCTCCCAGCAAAAAATATTATGAGTTTCCACTTATAAAATTTAATTGTGGAATAAAATCCTCATTTTTTACAAATGACCTTCCATCGAATAGACAAAAAATTTCTTAACCAGAAATTAGCTTTCTTGATATTTGGTTAAAATAATTGATTTTCATTTAGAAAAATTATAGAATTTTATCAGAGGCAGCCATATTTAATTTACTAAATTATATAGCTGATTTTTTTCAGAATCAAGATTTTTATTCGATATTTAGTTTAATTCTTCAAATTGCTATCTTTACATTTCTTATTAGAATTTTGAATGAAACTTGTAAGAATTTATTTTTCCTTTCAAGATATTTCACCTCATAAATGGCTATCGAGCACAGAACACTTCTGATTCCACTCGAAATTGACAAATTCTCTGAATTTGCGAGCACTCGCGGACAGCAACGCACCAGTCCCCCCGTGATCTTCCACCATTTTGTATGGTCCCTTAGAATTGTGAATGAGTTCGATAGCCTTTCTTGCTATGTGCATTGTAAGGGTAACGGATCAGCAGGTCGGTCACATTCTTGCTGTGGTTTGGTAACATTCATCTCCATATGCCTATCGCCCAAGACCTTCCCAACCAGGGCTGGTACCATAAGAACGTGGGTAGTGGGCAATTGCCCACCCAGACCTGGGAAACCCCGTACCATAAGAGGACCCTAAGGGTTTCCTATTGGGTACCCTCCCTAGGGAACGTGGGAAACCCGTACCATAAGAGAGACCCTGGGAAACCCAAAAGAGTGTGGGTGATCACCCAAGTGTGGGTTTTTATGCTTCAAGTTGATTTTTAGGGTGTTTTGATAAATAATTTTTTTTCTAAAATTTGTTCTAAAGGAAAAAAATTATAAAAAATATAGGAAGATAGCTGAAACTCTCTTCTATACGGTAGTATTTTTTGCATAATTTTTTGATCGATTTTTTCATGCTTAATTTGGGTTTAAAAGTTCGTGGGTAAACCTTTTCCCACGGTCGGGGGCATGGGTGACATTTTCCCTTGAACTCGTGGGCAACCGCCCATTTCCCAGGTTCTTATGGTACGAGGGAAAATTTTCCCACCCTAGGGTGGGCATTTGCCCATCCCAACGTGGGCAAATGCCCAAAACCCTTAGGGTC
>LDKF01002883.1:0-18093 GCA_001026735.1 Rotylenchulus reniformis | reverse complement strand
ATCACTTTCCCATTGATTTTTCTTTTTTCTCTGCTTCTTTACTCTCTCTTGTCTTCATAAACTTTCTTTCCACAATTTTACACATTTTTGCTCCGACCATCTACTGCTTGTCTTCCCCACTCAATTCTTTCCGTTTACTTTTCCTTCGTCGATTACTTCCGCCTAGCTTTATATTATATAAAAGAATAATTATTTATCCAATATATGACTAAAAACCAAATAAAATGTCCATATTAAATATCTTTTATAGTTAAAAGAAATCTCAAAAATTTTTGTATTAAAAATCGTCAAATATTCGCAAAAATAATTAATACATTGGAAAATTTTAAGTGTATCTCTGCAGCATTAAATCGATACAGCTTGAATTTAGAAATTGTTAAAATATAATTAAAAAATTAAAATTAAAAATTACTCTGGTAAATTTTATGTTCATGAAATATAATTTTCAAAAAATTTAAAACTGCTAATGTTGATACAAAATTTTATTATCAAAAAAAAAATGAAAATTTAATTTTGATTTCTTCCTTATTATAAATTATATTAAAAATAAATGATTTATAGTATTACCTGAAATTTTGAATAAATTATTTGCATAAAAATCATAATATTCTAACAAACAAATTTATTATTCAGGATTTTATAAATATAATGAATCAGCATATGTTACAATATGCCAAATAATTGCATTAATGCATCTCATCAAAGATTTTATCAAATTTATTATATTTCCCAATAAAAATGCATTGTTTAGACATTAGACATATGTAATTAAATATACAATCAATAAAATAAAATACTTTACAGATGAGAATGAAGTTTGGTATTAATTTAAAAAATTGTTAATATGTATAAAATGCAAAATATCATCACAATTTTTTTTTAATTCTTCTGGATCAGCATTTGCTACCGTGATACATTCGTCCGCTTGGTTTTGGCCAGTCTTTAATAATTATAAAAAGAATAATATAAATATAGTTCATTCGAAATTCTACGTTAGAATAATTATTAAAGACTGACCAAAACTTTTTTTAATTTTACAATCAAAAGTTTGCAGTTCTTAGCCATAAATCAACGCAGTTGAGTTAAAAAGTAAGACGCATTAGTTAAGGTTAAAAAAAATTTTTCAGCTTAAGAAAAAATTTATAAAGTTTTTTCTATATTTTTTTATTAAATTTTTTGTTTTTATTTTTTTCCTCATAATTATTTTTTAATGAAAATTTTATTTTGATCATTATTGTAAATTAATATCTATAAAAAATTTTGAATCTAAAAAATAATATAGATTGTGATGCTCATTTGAATTGATTTGAATATTTTATATTTTAAATTAATTTTTGAATAATTAACATCTAAAATTTTAGAAGTCGTAAAAAGCAAATAAAACTTTTTATTATAATCTTGCATTTTTTCTTTATAAATTAAAAAATAAAATTGGATAATGGCGCGTATTATTTTTAAATTTATGCTAATCATATCAATATCGTTATTTTAATTCCAAATATATTTTTTATTAAAAAATATTATAAGAAAAATTATACTCATTTTATCATTCCAATATTTTAATTAAAATAATTTTTAATTAACTGATGATTTTTAATTATGATTGATTTAGCCTTCAACTTATAAGCAATTAGATAAAAAATATTAGTATTTTAAAAATTTGAATTTTTCAATAATTTTTATTAATTGAAATTATTAGTAATTTTTATATTAATGTTTTTAAGTAAAATATAGATTGAATTTAATTTTTATAATGATGAATATTTATTTTCGAATTAATGAATTTTTTAAATAATTTTTTTTAATCTAACTGATTTTTTCGAATCAAATTGAAAATTTTTCATAATATTCTATAAATTGGAGGATCTTTCTGCTGGTATTAGGTGCAGTTGCATGTTTTTATTGAGATCCAATATCCTTAAATTGTGTTTTTAATATCTTAATAAAGGAATAGTTATTTAATTTATATTATTTTATTTGTTAATTTAATATCAAATTTTAATATATTTTTCATCCATTTTAAAGAACTTATTTAGATAATATAAAAAAAAAATTAATAAAAATTTAATTTTAATATTTTTTTTCAAGATAGTTATTAAACTATGTATAATAAATAATTGTTTTTTTGTTCATTTAAAGAGGCCTCATAAATATATGAACTATTAATTTATAACATTTATTAATTTTCCGTATTTATTAAATATTAATTTAATAAACATTTTTCTTAGCCAGCGAAGTTGTCTTTAGATATTATAATTAAATAACATTTAATTTAAAAAATATTATTTAGTTCTAGTTTGTATGTTAATTATTGGATTTTTTTGGTTATTAGTTTTATGTTAATTATTTAAATCTTGTGAACTTCTCGCATTATTGTAAGATTTTTGCTTCATTGACAATTTTTCAACTTAATAATCTTTTTTAAAATGGTTTTTTTAATTTTATTTTTTCGCTTGATAATGAAAATATATTCTTGCTAGAAGAAAAATATTTTTGGTTATTATTACATATTGTAAAAACTCACAAGAGTAAAAAAACTCACATAATTTCGCAAAAATTAATGAGTTTTATCACGATTGTTAAAAATTGCATAAATTTTACATAATTATTTAAAAATATTTATATAAATTTTTTATTAAATTTTTATTAAAAATCCTAATGGGAAAAATTAAAATTAAAATTTATTTTAAAATTCTTTACATTTTATTTTATTAAAAAATAAAAATATTTTTGTTAAGATATATTTATGTAATTCTTTATTATTATACCAAAACATTTGTTTATAGATTGAATAATTTTAGAAGTTAAAATCATCTTATAAATTTTTATAAATACCTGCATTGATTAACCGGGTGAAAGAAATGCAATCTCTTGCTCGTACATTTTAGCTTATTTAAGCTCTGAGAGTCATACTCAATTTTAAGAAATTATTAAATAAATCAAGTTTGTAATTAAGAATTAAAATTAATTTTATTAGAATAGATAATATAAGATTTGAGATAAAATTCTATTAAAAAAATAAAAATCATCATCATTATTAATTTTATTTAATAAAATTATATTTGTTAAACTTTAGTAATTTAATATTTTATAATTATCTAGCTTATATATTTGTCTTATTCGATCAATTATTAGTTGTAAGTTCATTTAAAATTCGTTTTTCATTCTTTTTTTTTAATTTTTTTATACTACCATAGGAGCTAAGAGCTTGTTCCTTCCGTTTCTGAGTCTTCGATTTGTGCAAGATCCAAATGCAATGTACTTTTGAGTTTTTTGTGCTCCAATTACGTAACGATTATAATGTGAATACCTAATTATCTTTCAGTTTATTGAGTCACAGAATAAATTTGTTCTTCCATGCTTTGGCTTTATTTTGCGGTGATTGAGTACGTCTGATTCCTTAGTTAAATTTATTTATCTTAATTGTATTTAATAAACATAACATATTGGGGTGGGGAATAAGTTCTGTCATAGTGGATGAAAAAAAATTATTTACCCAATCTTTCATTTATCAACTCTATTAGAATTTGGTGTCAAATAATAGGTTAAGGTACTATGCTTCTATGAAAATTATAATATTTTCTAACTTCTTGTTTTCATGTCGAAAAATGGTCTGTAAGCAGATCAACTCAATATATGGATAAATTTAAAAAAATAATTCTTTTAAGGAAGGGGAAAACGAAATTCGATAATGAAATTAAGTATCAAATGTGAAGAACATTTTCCATTATTTAAAAAAATAATCTATCATGATTTTCATAAAGAGTACAGTAAAGATAATTTAGACAATAATGTATTTAATGATCATTAAATTTAAAAAATTATTTTTTTGGAAAAAGCAATAAAGAAAAAATTTCTTTATATACCAATCGATAGAGCTTATCGAGCTGAGTAAAAAGAGGTATCACAAGTCCATATGTTAATGTGAAAAACTAGATTTTTAAGACAAGGTACAAAATTCGAACATTGTGCCGAAACACGCTGAAAATCAGGGTTGATCGATTTTTGAATATGCGGATCATGTTCCCCACATTTGATTACCTATGTCTGATATCAATTTTATTTTTTCCATCGTTTTCGACACTTTTCTAGGTAGTTTTCATTTTTCCTTAAATCGAGTTGATCTGCTTACAGACCATTTTTCGACATGAAAACAAGAAGGTAAAAAAGTGTTAAAATTTTCATAGGAGCACAGTACGTTAACCTATTATTTGATACCAAATTCAAATAAAGTTGATAAATGAAAGATTGAGTTATAAAAATTTTTCATCCACTATGACAGAACTTATTCCCCACCCCAATATATTATGGTTTTGTTTTAATTGCATTTCCATTTGATAATTATTAATATTACATAAGTAGTAAGTGGTAAATATTATTTTAATTATCTTTACGATTAATTTGATAAATAAAATATAACAATAATAATATTAAATGAATTTTTATTGATATAAACACTTTGGGTTTTTTCTTTTAATTAATTTTTGACTTTCAGATCCATTAATTGTTAATACAATTCACTTCCTGGTCTGAAGTATCTTTTGTCGACTAATGTCTCTCATTGTTTTATGGCGAAATTTTTAGGAAATATAAAAATATAGTTATATACATGTCAATTTTTGTGTTTAGCTTTGAAATATTGATTATCAATTAGGACATTATTTTTAATGACATTAATTTTGTAACTATATCAACTAGTCGCAACGCAAGGGAAAACCGCGCGGGTAATATTGCTCTATATAGATACACAATTCTAAAGAATATTTATTACTCTGGGTAGGAAGCTAGGAAGCAGCACTTGCACTGGAAAAGTGCTTCGCGCTTAAAGACCTTCGGTTGCTAGGGCAGTACACTCCATCAAGTTCAAGCAGTTTAACTGCAACACCATGTTAAAACAACACCACCACCTTATTCAGCACCCTCGAAAACTCCTATGGGCCAAATTTCAGTCCAATCAGTGTAACATGACCAACCCGTCGATGACTCGTCAAGTTCGAGCAGTTCAGCTTCAGCACCATGCCGAATCAACGTTACCATTGAATTCAGATCCCTCGTAAACCCCCGAGGATCAAAAATCGACTCAAAATTCCTTCTACTTTGCACAAATGCCTTGGTACTCTTAGTGTCCCGGAAATTTTGAAAAATTCTCAAAAATTTTCTTAGGCTTAACCCAAGACAAAAATTTTTTGTAACCAAAATACGTTTTTCCATACGCCCTACATCTTTGTAATAGAAACTAAGCTCAAAATTTACTAAAAACGTGGGTTTTCAACTCGGGACTCTAAGATTGGTACTCTATCTGGAAAATTTCGGGTTCGCGAGGCCTTAACTTTTTTAGGCATGGCGAAATTTTTTCTATTTTTTTTAATTTTATTCCTCTAATCAAATTACATCTTTTTTGCAGTGAAAACTAAATCTTTAGCTCAATATAAAAATGGGTTTTTTCCACTTGCAATTTTTAAGAGCGGGAAATCAGCTTCAGTGTCGGAATTGTTCAGAAAAATTTAACCTCGTGACCCGAAATTTTTTCCAGACCATAAGATAGCACAGAGTTCGGGATGGTGGATTAGCGATTAAGGCCTTAAAAAGTATAGCTATCGGCGGGCCCAAAATTATTTTGGTCGATTTTTGAAATTATTTTTTCATTATACTAAATTATTTTAATCTTTTTTGGTTGCTTTATCACCACACTGATCTAATCAGAGCGCTGAAAAAGTAATGCAAAAAAAATTTAAAAAATTAAAATTTTTTTCGAAAATATTTTTACAATTAAGCATAACTATTTTTTAATATTTAAAAAATATATTTAAAGTTTGAATTTTCACTGTAATTAAAGTCGGAGTTAAAATTATAATGTGATAAATTTTATTTTCTTGAAAATCGGAATAATAATCTTATAAATAGGCAAAAATATTTTTTAAGTTAATATTTTTCATTGAGCAATCGATATTAAATTTATCTTTAATTTTCTTTTGGTTCAAATCTTCATCTAAAAAAGATAATATTTATTGAATTTAATAAGTTATTTTATTTGCTTCATTAATTAAAGTATAATGGCGAATTTTATTCTGTAAATTTAATTATTATTTTTATTAAAACGATGAACATTGATAAATAGTTGATAAATTTATAATTTTATTTTATCCCTTTAGCATAAGCAAATACATTGCTTGAGATATATCAATGGTGTTTTAATTTCCTGATTATGGCAAAAATTGTAATCATTTTAATCATTTATTTTCATTAATCTTTGTCTTATAAAATTTGAGTGATGGTCTGGACGGGGCTTTTCGAAGGGTAGGAATAAATAATAATCGTGTTCCAAAAATATAAATAAAATCTTCTTTTAGTATAGCTAAAGGAATAATTAGGTGTTTGGGATTAACACCAGGGAAATCAACACTTGCACAAAAAATAATTTCCTCAATTTATTCCACACAATTATTTGCGATCCCAAAAAAGTGAATGAATGACGGATAAAAAAACAACAATCAAAATTAAGGGATCAATGGTCAAAAAGAGGGGAGGGAACGCCAACAAAATTGGGAGAAACATAAATTTCGAAAGGGGACATTTAAATCATTTATTATATTTAATTATCACACCTTAAAAATTACAATCATTAATTTATTTGGGTGCATGACGAAATAAATGTAAAAAATTATAACATATTCGTTTATAAATTTTTATAAATATATGTATAGGGTAAAAAATCATTTTAATTACTTATTATATATTAAATTATAATTTATTTTTTTATCAACATGATCTCAATATATCTAAATCTCCCATTCGTAAACTGTTCAGATTTATGTTTGAAAAAGGCAATATAAAATCGACAACATGTCTTATAGCTTAAAACGAAACAATTTTTATAAATCATTTGGATTTAATGAACAAATGTATATTAAAAATTATTAAATATTTATTAATTATTTTTTTAAATCGAAATTTTTTGGTATTTATTTTTATTATGACAACGCATATGTTAAATTGTCAAGAAAAATTAATGTTTTTCAATTCAAATTTCTTCTGAATTTTAATTCTTTTTTAATGTTGCTTTATTCAATTTTATATAATTTTCAAAATGGTCAAAACATCTTCTATTTTTACTTATGTTCCGTCTATCGCTCCGATGATGATGGCCGATAAAAAAAGAAAAATCGATCCAAAAAGAAAAAATTTCATTATTTGGCTTACCGATTTATTAGTTAATTCTGAATCTTTACAATAGAGCAATATATAACTTATAAGATTCTTTCAGTTTTAATTTTTGATAATTATTAAGTAATGACTAATAATAAATAATTTTTAAAATTGTTACTATTATATTATTATTCAATAATACATCAAAGAAGTTGGCCAATGTCTTTTAAACTCATAAAATTTTCTTTATATCATATAATGGCTTCAGTTTATAAACTAGAAATTATCATTAAATTGTAATAAATGACATAAAAAAGTATAAAATATCAAACAAATTACATTGATATGATGATGATTAATATTATTCCCGTCACCGTGATCAACTCTATGGTTCATAATATTGTTGTATGCTATAATTATGCTTTATAAAAATTCTTTTTTAATATAATATGATAGTTATCAATATTAATTCATTTTTTTTCATTTGATATAAAAAATTAATTTATATTTTATATATTGATAAGAGATCACTATAATTTCTATAAAAAGTTTCTATTAATTTTTAACTTTATGTACGCTATTGAAATAATCATAATGGTTATCTCATTTTTAATATTATTATATTTCCTAGGATATTTTATTTATTTTTAATTTCATTAGCTTTTTATTTATTCTTTAGAGCTATTAATGAATTTTATATAAATAATGTCATGATTTTTATTTTGATATATATACCAAAATTTAAATATTATAAATTCAAATGTGATACATAAACAATTAAATAATTTTTGCTTGATTTATAAGTGAGTTAATGTAAAATTATATTTACAGAAATAATGTCAAAATTTTTTCTGATGTTATATACAACAAAAATTTTTATACATATTTAGGTTATATATTTTGGCTTAATTTGTTCATATTTAGATTTAGAGTGACGAATACATTGCTAAAATTAATTATAAACGATATTTCATATAAAATCAAAACGATATTTCTTATAAAATCTATATATATTAATTAAAATAACATATTTAATTTTCATTTTATTTGAAATAGCATTTTATAAATATATTTATTTAAATTCTTATAAATTATTATTGTATTTTAATTGATCAATATTTATAAATTAATTTTTATTTAATTTTAAAGAATTATCAATTAAAAATTATAATTTTTAATATAAAGTATTAAAGAATTATCAAACAACAATCACTAACTCTGAAAATTTCTGATCCGAAACACTACTTAGAAACATATATTTTTAAATTTTATTAAAAAAATAATTCAATGTCATCTGATAATTTTTATTTTTATTTTAAAAATAATTAATTATTTGATTAAATTTAGATGTGTTAAAAATATATAATTTTTAATTTTATATAAAATATTATAGATGCTAATTCGTGTAAATTATAATTTTTAATTTACAATATATAATTTTTCTTTTTTATTATATGAATCATTTTCTAAATATTAATGCTTCCTGCACTCTTAACGAGCTGGATCTTTGCGTCTTTTACACTTGGTTGGTGTGGCGTTCAGCGGTCCGTCGTTTTAGATATTTTCTATTTTTTCTAAATTTTCACCCGCATGATTGGCCCCACCGGCCGCCATCTCTACATTTGTAGAATTTACTACCCAAAAAGGGATAATGAACAACAATATACAACTAAATAAATCATCTGCTGCAAAATTAATAATGATTTTTGGGTTTTAAGATATTATTCTTTTTTAAATTTTAACTTTTAATTATTATATTCTCAACGATTCAGATTTCTAGAGAATGATATACAGAACATATTGATAACTTTAGATTTACAAATTAGTTTTATTTTAATTTACAAATTATTTTTTTTCGATCAATATTTTTATTTATTGTCGATGTAAACTACTCTTATACATGATTGTGAATGAAAAATATGGATAAAAGACGTTGTAGGAGGGAAGTATGAAAAAGCGGACCTAATAGAATAGGGGTGGATAGGGAAAAGGACGGGTGCATAAAAAAGGAACACCACAAATCTTTTATCATGTCGATTAGACTTGTCCATCATTCATCAAATTTGATCATAATGACTTTTTTCTAATATTCTTTATGGCCCACATTTCAAATAAAGTCCAATTATGTCATTTTATTATAGTTAAAAATTCTGAATTTATATAAATTGAGAAAAGATCTAAAATATACTTAAGAAATGATCTAAAATATACTTATTTAAAACTATTTTTTAAAATCGTTTCCCTATGATTTTAGTCAAGCATTTTCGGATTCTTCATACGTTTTAAAGTTATTTGGTTAAATGACTATTTTATCAATTCACTTTACTCGGTCGTTTTTTCTATTTTGGTAGCGAAATATCCAACATTAACAAATTTTGCCTGTCTTTTATTGGCATAAGCCACCTCTGGGAAGCATATAGATAACTGAGTATCAATATAAAACCCGGCTATCTACCAAAACGTGGGTGATTTAGGCCAAAAGCCATGTTCAATAGGTGCGTGCTGTATGATTTTTGGATTTTTAAGGCAAAATTTGTCAATAAAAAATTTTGCATTTAAAAATCAAAAATCATCCAGACCACACCTATTGAACATGGCTTTGGCCTAAGCCCCCCTCGACTGCCATAAATAGCTGGCTAACAATAGAAAAAAGACGCTTCGCGAGAAAAAAATAGAAAAAAATTATAAAAAAGGAAAGGTCATTTCGTGAGAGGAACACTTCGCGAGAATTTGGGACATTTTGCGAGACCCCAAAAATCCTCGCGAAGTGGGACGGACACTTCGCGAGGGCCTCGCGAAGTGAGTTTCTCGTGAAGTGTCCCTTTACCGGATGTCAGCCTCTTTGCAAACAATTTATTTTTAGAAATTCGAATTTTTAAATTATTTTATATTAATGGAGATTATTTACCAGATTTTCAGAGTTATGTATGTTTATTATAAAATGAGAAGGAAAATGTTGATTATTTAATGACTTTTTAATTTTTAATATAGTATTCGCTATAAGAATTAGATTATCCTATCTATTTATATTTTTACTACGATAGAATTGGTTAAAGACATATAAATAACCTATTCTTTAATGAAATACTAAATAATTTTAAACATTTTCAATAGTATTTTTACTGTATTTGAAAGAACATTATATATTAATATTTCAAAAGTTGATGATTTTATTATTTTCGGTGTATTTTTTGCGAATAAAAAATAGACTTATATTTAAACTCATTTTATCACATGAATATTTTAATAAAAATAATTTTATTTACAATGATATTTTATAAATTTATATTGTAGGCTTCAAAAATGGTAATTCTAAAAATTTATAATAATAATAATAATAATAATAATAATAATTGGTTAAATTATGTTTTTAAATTTAATTATTGAAATATTAGAAAGATTTATATGATTAATTTTGATGTTTTAAACCAGAATTATTAAAATTAAATTATTGAACTTAATTCAATTATTTTGAGACTCTAGAATCTAGACTAAATCTTGAAAAATTCTTTATTCAACATATTATCAATTTTTTATGGCAACATAATTAATACAATTAATATACAATAATTAATACTATCGGCGTCTTAATACTATCGGCGCCTATGATGCATGTTCCAACGCAAACACCATAAGAATAATTCTTTATTATCATTTAATAAATGATATTTTTTATCATTTTTTGAATTTAATTCCTTAAACCATTACATTTTTTTTAAATATGACATCTCCAGTCGCTTCCTTTATTGCTTTTTTTTATTTTTTTAATATATTTAAGTTTACTCGATAATTTAATTCTTTTTATAATTTAGAATTAGGATAGAAGGAAAAAATGATCAAATTTTAATTAAATAAAAATAAATAAATCCTAAGATACTATTTCTCTATTTGTTAATTGATTTTTTATAGACATATTTATATTTTTAATAATTTATTACATAGAATAATATTTCTGTAGATTTTTTTCTATGTAATTATTATATTTTTAGTTATATAATAATTAGTAATATATTAACGTTAATTCTTTTTAGAAATTATTATTTAACATGATAAAGTTATAATAGTATTATACAATAATAAAGCTTTATTTGCATAAAATAATATGATATAAAACTTATTTGTTTATAACTTTGTTTTTATATTGTATTCGTATCATTCTTAATTTTTTTCTTGCTGAATTTATTTTTAAAAAAATTCACGAAGCAGTAGAGGAAACATTCTAAATTTACAAAAATAACACCAAATAACATATCCCAAAAATTTCGAAAAATAAGGACATATTAGAAAGAGGAGATAAAATTCTACATATATAAAATAAAGCCTTATATATTATTCTTTAAACAATCCATGAACATTTTATTTTTTACATCTTTTATTAAAAAATTGGCTGTTGAACTAAAAAAAAACTGGTTTTTAATGTGCCAGTTCTTAAACAAAATAATTTATACCTGTATAATCGATTTATAATTAAAAAAATGCTAATTAATTTTTTAAATTGATTTTAAATAATTCCTAATAACATATTATATTTAGATGGTTCAACATTTTAGTAGTAATTTTTATAATGAAAAGTTTTAAATTTTTTTGAATTTTTTTTAGTTATAACTTTGAATATCTTTTACCAATATTTATATAATAAATTTTAAGCCAAGATAATAATGATTTATTGTTTCTAATTTTTATTTTTATTTTTTGTTTTTTTCAAGACAAAAATTTTTATTTTGATTTTTTATAAAGGTAATTAATTAATAAGTCCCTGAATATTATAAAATTTAATTTTGTTTTATTTTTTTCATTTTTCAGATATTCTCAGGTAAAAATTTGCAATAAATTTTTTACTCATTACTCACCAATATTATTTATATTATGAAATAAATTGTACTTTATTATTAGTTGATTTATCGATTAATGAGATTAAATTTATTTTTTTATTATTTTTCATTTATAACCTGCATTAGTTAAAAGATACAATAATAATACATCAATTAATAATTTTATTCTTAATAATCTGTGGCCAAAGATTGTTTTATTTTCTTGGAAGCCAATACTTTCCTTTGACAAATAATTATTGTTATTTCTTTTATCTCACATTGTACTTGTTAAATTAATTTATAATAACTTTAAGATGATTATATCGTCTTTAGACATTTAATTATAAAATAAAATTATTAAAAATAAATTAAATTATTATTTTTAATTATTTTGGATGGTTTTGTTTTCTTTTTCATATCATTTTTATAAGTTCAAATATACATCTCTCTTGAGTTATTAGAAAAAATCATTCATAATCATATTGTTTTTTATTATTAATTATCAATATTTGATTATATCATACTATATTTAATTTTTAAATTTTAAGGAATTTATTCTATAAAATCAAGTGAATTTAAAAATTTGAAAAATTTTTTTAAAATATTAACAATATCTAATTAAAAAATATTTTTTTATAAATTATTTTTATCATTTTATGTAATAAAATTGAAATATATATTGGCATATTTTTAAAACTTATATTTACTTATAAGCATCAATAATAATAACCCATAAATTTAATTTTTTTACACAAATTTTATATAAAATTTTTTAAATTTTAATTACATGTTTATATATAATTAAGAACTTTTCATCATGTTCATTTATCATATTTCTATTTTGTAATAGGAGTGAAAGTTTTAAATTTTTGCTGATTTATTTAATTTTACTAAACAATAACTCGTTTTTTACTTTAGATAACAAAGTAATTGAAAAACTATTTATTAGCTCCCATCTTTAAGAAAATACATTTTTATTATGGCAATGATTGTTAAAAGGTAAATTTTTTTGACAAACAAATTTCTCTAAATCGATTTTTTTATAAAAAGTTAATAATTATTTTCCAGAATTTTTATAAAAATCAATAATTTTAAATGAAATTAAAACGAAATATTCTTTATTTTTCAGTTTTTGGGAGTAATAAGAGTAATTAGAATATACATATTTATAAAAAATTTGATTTGACAATATACTGTGATTAATTTATTTCCGTCAAAAATCTCTCCCAATCCTTCTTATCTTGGTAATTCCTCAATAAGAGCTACCCAACATATGTCAATGGAATATTCCTGGAAAGAAAGAATTTTTTTTCTAAATTTTTTTTGTTCACCAGTTAAATAAATATCTTTCATTTTTACATCAATTGGTTTTAAATGGGTTTTATCTGAACAAATAGCTTTATAGTAAATTTATTTATTTATGCTTTCCATAATTTTAAAAAAATGATGTTTTTAATTAAATTTTTTTTATTAATTTTCGAAAATATTATAGGATTATTGATTATAATATTTTGCATTATTAATTTAATCTTTATTTTGTAGATTAAATGCTAAATGTCATTTCGTGGAGGTAAATTATGACTCCAAACATGTCCAAGTCGACGACATCGTAAGGTGCCTTTGCATTTTTTGCTAAAAAATTAGTTTGTTGTTTTTTGCCTTAGATTTTTCCTAAGATTATTCTTGCATATATTTTCTTTTTAAATTTTTAATTTTGGAATTATTTGTTTTTGATCGCTTTATTTATAATAAATTATTAAGATATACTATAAAAATCATTTTTCTGAACAATATTTTTTCTATTATTAATTAATTAATTAATTCGACCCGATCTAGATTATTAAATGATATTAAAATTAAAATTCTAGTCTTTTTTATTTTTAAAATTTTAATGATAATTCATACTTTAATAATTTTTTGAAAATTGATTGAGAAAATCCTCTGGACCAGAAAAACCAGCACCGATTTTGTTTATTTTGATAATGTTTTCATTAACATCTTAAATTTAAATATTTTTATGAATAAATTTAATAACTCACAAGTGCGTTGGCTGAAAGACCATCGTCAAGCATCCTTTTGATATAATTATTATTTTTTATTTTTTTCCAAGGTCTTATTACATCATAATAAAGAAAGAATTTATTTATTTTAAAATCCATTAAAAATAATCTAGAATAAATTAAAAAACTAACAAAATTATTAGTTCGGTCAAAATTATTTTTGAAGAAACAATTTTTTACTACATTTAACTTGATTAGCTTAATTTAACCTGGCCTTCGTTCTAATATCATTCTCATATTGATAAAAATCATCATGGTTTTCTGAGAATCATGATTAAATTTAATTTTATATAATTGATCATTTTTGTCATATAATTTTTTACCAAATTCTCTTATTGACTAAGGCTAGTTCAATGTATGCCGGTAGATACGCATTTGTTCTATGTCTGGGTGAAGATGGAATATTTATTTTATTGATTTTTGTATTTAGTAATTAAATTTTAAATTTTAAATTATATATTAAATAGATTAATTCCATCATTTATATTTTACTTTTTATCTATCCCTATGATTCACACATGGATATAAATAAAAGTATAATCGAAAAATTAATGTACGGGTGAACAGCACTTCTAATAAGCCCAATGTACTCAGCCCCGATCCGCAGTCGTCTTTTTGGTAGCATAGAAGAGAAAGATATAATCAAATATAAAATGACTATATTGCCTCCATGTATTCCTAAGATCCACTTCCATTGGGTGGATTTTTTTTTGTACTTATGATGTGTCTCGAAGTGTACCCCTAAGTTTATACGCAACTTCGTCAATATTTTTTGTCTAATTAAATATTAATTTTAATGTATTTACCAAATTATAATTTATCTTTTTTTATATTTCTGTTATAATATAATTAATACATTTTTTAAAATTAATATAATTAACGTATTTTTAAAATAATTTAAAATTGATAATTTTTGGTTTTATATGTCATCTGCCTTTTTATTATAAATAAAGATTAATTTATTTATAATTTTTTTTTTAATATTTTTATCATTTGTCAAAATGTTTTTTTTTCAAATTTAGATATTATTAAAATTAAGCATTTTATTTTTATTCTTTAATAATTTTCAAAAAGGTTATTTATTTTTTCCACATTTTATTTTTTGTTTGAGGATTAATCTTTTATAATAATAAGTACATTTTTTAAAGAAGTTCATTATTTTATCAAAATAGTTTTATTCTCATTAATTAATCTTATTTTATTTTTTTAAATAAAAAATAAATTAAAATAATTGGAGATATTAGGAATATTACTAAAAAATAACTATTGAAAAAATTCTAAATTGAATTTCAACGAAGAAGACAATAATTTATAATTTTATAAATATTGTTAGTACGAAATTAGCTCACTATGACAAGTATTGTTTAATTACTTTTCCTATTATTACTTTTAATTTTTATATAATAAATTGATCGTATGATTTTTAATATTTTTGTATTAACATGAAATGTTTTTTATAATATCGGAAATTATTTATTTAATTTTTATATAAAATTTTTATTATTTAATGATATTTAAATATTTCATAATTTTTTTAAATATAAAAGTATACATGTTTTTTTTAACTTTTGAATAAATATTTTCATCTATAAAAATATAGAATTAAAGTTTTTAAGAATACTTAATAAAAATTATGATAATTAGATAATAATTTTTTTATAAAATATAAATTAAATTTATTAAAAATATCATAGAAATTATAATCCACACGCGACTTTTGACACATTTGGCAATCAATTCTCGAATCAAAGCCGAGCAGCCATTCAGGTGAGCCTACCTAGTTTTTAAAATATTATAATTGAAGAATATTATTTTTCTAACTAATTAATTGAATTTTGATCTGCTTTCTAGTATGCATGTTTATTATTTAATTAGATATATTCTATTAAATTTGATATTTACTGCTTAAATTTGGTTTATTTTTTGCTTTTTAAACCTCTCGGGTAGTATTATTATTTTATATATTTTTTACTTCCGTAATTAAAACTTTGGGTAATTAATACTTTAAATGATATAATATCTTAATTTATTCTAAATATCTTCTTTCGATCATTTTAATTTTTTAATTATAATTTTTATGTCATCTATACATTTTCAGAGATAATTTTGACTCGCATTTCATAAAAAGTTGAAGATAAAAAATTATTTATTCATTTTCCTTATTATATAAATATTTATTAAATTCGATTAAATTTCAATTGCATGAATAATTTACTCACTAATATCAATAATGTGTTTAAATGTTTAAATGTAATTAATTTTTTAAGCGTTCTTAAATTTTAGTTGACACCAATTTTATATTTAAATATTATATTTAGATATTTTTCACTAATATCAATAATCCTTTCCAAAGGAAATTTGTTTTATCAATTTATGATATTAAAAAGCTTTTTGTAAGTTTCTCCATTGCAAAGCAAATCATCTTCTATTAATCAAATTAAAAAATTACGATTGTAACTAGTAAATGATCGATTAAAATTTGCTTATAAATGGAATTATTGATTTTATTAAAAATAATTAAAGTGGTCGCATTAACGCATATCAAGTTCAAAATTACAAAAAGAAAGCAGATACACAAAGGTATATCTTGGGTGATCATGCTTAATTAATATTTAGTTTCCTTTTATAATATCATATAAAAATATAAACGAAATTTTAAAGATTTAAAACAATCTGTAAAATTGAAAAATTTAAATGAAATTAATTTTCATTATCTATAAATTATTGAATATAAATTCATATGTTTTTTTGATGATATTTGAATTTTTATTTATCCAAAAATGCTGTTTTCATTGATTTTAAAATTGTCCATTTGGAGTCCGCGCTGAAAAATTGAAAAAATTACATTGAAGAAAGAAAATAAATATATGTGTCATTATTGTTTTATATTTTATTATTAATTAAGAAACGAATTCTTAATAATTTTATTGTTATTTGGATTTCGTTGAATAAAAAATCTATTTTTCTTAAATTATTCCAATTCATCTCAAAATAAAGACTTATTTTAGATTAAGACCAAAAATTTTATTCAATAAACTTATTATTTAAAGATTCGAAAATATATTTAAAATTGTTTGTCTAAATTACATTATTCGTGTAGTAGTTTTTTATATCTTTTACATCTATTTTGTTTAATAATTTTTTAAATAAAGCATTCGTTATCAAAAATATTTTAATTAATAAATCGCCTCAAGAAAATCGAAATTAAAAATACAATTATTTTAAATATTTATTTAAATATAATACAATGAATTTTGCCATTTCTAATAATAATATTCTAGATAATAATATTCTAATTTTAATGCTAAATTATTATTATTAAGAAAACATTTGAATGAACTTTGTATATTGAATTTTTTTCATTTTTAAAAAATATTTTTCCTATATATGTTTCAATTAATATTTATTTACTTATTGCATTTTATTAGTCCTAAAATAAATTGCAAAATGATATTAGATAATTAATTTTCTAATTAAATATTTTGATATTATTATTGTTATTGTGATTCTTTCTTTAATAGTAGTTAGATTTATTTTTCACTGAATTATTTAATAGTTAAATATAATTTTAAAGCATTCATTTTATTTATTTGAGTTTATAAATTATGTATAATAAGTATATAAATATAATATTTGTAAAGATATAATAACCACACTTTAATTTTTAATTGATTATTTATAAAATTTAATATTTCATTATGTATAATGCATTATTATTTTTAATTTTAACTTTAAAGATATTTTTCTTTAAAATGACAAGTCTACCGGCTCAACCTCATCGCAATTATCAAACCCAATCCCCGTCACATCCGGTTTTCTATGTTGAAAAGCTTGGGTGCTTACCCCACATCCGGCAAATTCTCAAAAGTCTGATAGCACAAAAATAAGGAATTTTCATCACTAACTCCTACCACTTCCAATGAGCCAAGTAAATATAATTGTATTTGTAAAAGTCAATTCAATCTTCTTTCTTAATTGATTATCTTAGAAATAGAAACACATCGCTTTAAAAAAATTATTTTTTTAATATACTATTATGTATTTAGAGAAAAAAATTAAGAATTTTTTTATTGTTT
>LDKF01002880.1:0-27056 GCA_001026735.1 Rotylenchulus reniformis | reverse complement strand
ATCATCCCACACGGACCCTTTCCCCTCCCCTCTCCCATGGGCTAAATTTCGAATCGATTCGTCCCTCCTTCGCTCCCTCTCACTACATTCCGATCCAATTCATTCATTCAGATTTCTTCCATAATGACGATCAAAGGAGTAATCACTTTTTATAACTTTATTCATTAATCGAATAATCTGATCAGCTTCTCTTCGTCTTTGCTCACCTACCATAAAAATCTAATCGAATAATCTGATCAGCTTCTCGTCGTCTTTGCTCACCTACCATAAAAATCTAATCGAATAATCTGATCAGCTTCTCGTCGTCTTTGCTCACCTACCATAAAAATCTGATCGAATAATCTGATCAGCTTCTCGTCATCTTTGCTCACCTACCATAAAAATCTCTTTCTCCTCCATTTTGATTGATTTGCTAAATTATTTAATTGGCTCTCCTCACTGTCCGTCCTCGTCTTCCATTGATCGCGATGGACTCTTTTGTCAAGATGTTCAGAAAGAAAGTTTCGTCAAAACGCCCATCCATACCCCAAGAGTCGGACGAAATATCGGAAAGCACACACAACCGGATAATCATGGTAACGGATGTCCAATATAATTGAAAATAACGAAACGGAAAGCAGAATGACAGAGCATCATTCCGAATGCCCATGTACCGGAGACAAAGTCCACAAGAAAACACCAATGGCGGAGGGGAAAATCGCACGGAATCGGCACAATTTCCGTTCAAGTATGATCATTGGAAATCGAAAAATAATTACCAATCCGATGCAAACAAAGGCCAATTTTAAAGGTCGCCCTATTCGGTGGTGACAGAGCCAAGGAATGGCCGGACAACACGGTCCTGTCCTGGTGCCGGGGGCGCTGCCCATCGGCGCCCGCGCAACTTTCGCAAATTCTCTCCTCCATTTGGTGCCCAATCGACAATTCACGAATTGAGTGGAAGTTANCCTGGTGATGGCTAAAAAAGCGCAGAAATGGATTTAGGATTTTTGCCCATCAAAATCCTACGGGTGCCAATCAAGACAGAGAATGCGAGATTGGTGGCCACTGAATTGGACGACGGGATGGGAAGTATGCTTAACAAAAAAATGGTCTTTAATTTTTTAAAATTTTGTTTTATTCACCCTCAAATCCCATAGCCGCAGATCCGATCCGTTGGCGGAGAGCACCAAATTGTTGAGATGCGGAGCGAACTTGGCCTGTCCGGCACCGAACAGAAGACCAAGCTGGACACTGGGCCGGCTCAAGTCGGTGCGCAAGTCCCAAAAGGACACGGAGTCGCCCTCGGCACAGCTCAACTTAAATTCATTTTTTGGATGACTACCGATGAAATGGTCCAAATTCCAATAGAATTATAAATTCCGAAATATGGCCAAATGGTGAAAATTGGCAAATATTTTGGGGTTTAAATCGATAAAAAAAATTGGATTTACCATCAATTGGTCGTCGAAGGGGCACCAGCAGAAGTCGGAGACTTTGTGGGATTGGGCTTGAACTGATGCCAGTCGGATGGGTGCTTTGGAGCCATGGCCAAGGGTGAACACATCGACAAAGGGTCCGGACTGAAAATTTTAAGGATTTATTGAAAAAAAGCGAAATTGATTTACCACAGAAGCAAAGCAACCGGTGCCAAGGGGGTTGAATTTGAGCAGACGCACCAGGTTCCGGTTGTGCCACAACTTGACCCACGAGGAGGTGGCGGAGGGTGCGGAAGCGCCGATGGTCACCGAGGTCAGCGCATTCCTGCCTGCCACCACCAGAAAGTCCGTCTCCGGCAGCACGTCGAAGGCGGTGCCCTAAATAAATTTAAAAAAATGAAAATCTGAGAAAAAAGGGATCAAATTTAAAGCTAAAAATTGGAATCACACTTCGGTATGACCATGTTTTTCTATAGGCTTCATCAAGAGAGCTGATTTTTGAAGCTGAAATTTTTTTTGGGGAGGGGGGCACCAAGGGGAAGGGGATCCCTAAAAATGTTGACGATTTTTAAAGGAAATCAGCCATTTTTTCTTCAAATTTTCAAAAATGCTAAAAAATTTAACAGGGGGCCTTTTAAATTTTTTTTGTCATGGCATTTCGGAGGGGAGGGGGGACGTGGTCCCTGGCTACGGGCCTGCTCATTTTCACGAAAATCAAAATTAACAAAAAACAATTTTTTCTAACAATTTCGGCCATTATTTTGCTGAAACGAATTCTATTATAATCTATGCAAAAACCGACCCGAACATCCAGCACCAGCGGATCATCGCCCCGACGGACCATCAAAAACCCAATTTGATTTAATTGTGTTTTTTATAAAATCATGAGATACGCGTTTTAAAATTATCGAACTAAAATTCAAAAAAAAATTTTTTTTTATAATTTTTAAACACCATATGTTTGAGAAAATGAAAAAATGGATGAATAAATAAATAATAAAACATGTGAAAAATATTAAACATTATTCACAAAAATCATCATCTGATCACATCATACTAGGAGAACCATCGCCATTGTCGGTCTCTTCTGTAAGAGAAGGTGCAATGTCGACTTTTGTACACCGAAAATAGCCGCAATGGTAGCTGTACTGGAGCATGGAGTCCGGGTTCCATGTATACCTGAAAGGAAAATGTCGCGAAAAATGTGAATTTTCCCCCGAAATTTTGATGCCTTGACAGGGGGAGTTGGTCCTTTGTGAGCAATTGGTCAACTCGGAACCCGCAATGCTCGATCAGGCGGACAATCTGGTCAAAGGGAAGCTCCAGGGAAGGCACATCGTCCGAGTCCTCGTGGTGGTAGGTCAGCGGACCGAAGTTCAGCCAAACACCATCCGTCCTGAAAAATATTCGGTTTAATAATATAATTGTCGATTATTGCGTAAAAAATTAAGATCTTAATCTATTTAGATCTTTTTCCAAAAAATTCTGTAATGCATGACAAATAAAAAAATCCCACCGGAGAATCTTGTGGATAAGCCGAATATATTGGAGAGGATTTGCTGCGGTGTCTAGGAAGAACACAGTAGCAACTACGTCAAATTGGTCCCGACTATCCTTATAGGCTTGCAGAAAATCACCGGCACACATCGAAAAGCTGTTGGTTCGCTAAATCCGAAAAATGCGAATTTATCGAATAAAAAAAGAAAATCACTTCCTCACTGGGTCCAATACTTGGATTGACATCCGGAAAACGGATGGGCTTGAGCTGATCTGCCCAACTCCAGGAATTTGAGCAGTCCAACACCCATGGGTAGATGGTGAATTCATAGGGCTAAAATCAAGGAGAGAAAATTTTTTTAAAAATCATTTAAAACCCATAAATTACAACAAAAACTTTCAAAATCATACATGGGAATGGGAAAGGAGGTCAACCAAAATTTTTACGAATGGGGACGGCCAAATTTTTTACGAGGGGGTCAAGAGAAATTTTTTTACGAAGGTGGTAAAAATGGTGAAAATTTTTTATTGCAGAAATTTCACTGTTTTGGGAGGAAATTTTGAAAATTTGGACTCTTCTTGAAAAAATTGGTCAATTTTTTGGCCATCTTCACAACCTTCGTACGACCGACCCCCCCCCCCTAGAAAGAGGGTACCCTTTTTGGGGTCCCTTACGACGGTGGTAGGGGGGTCGAAACACCCCCCCTATAACTATAACATGTATGTTCAAAATTCAAAAAAATAAGCGGACCTTTTGGCACGTGTTCAGGATAAAGTTGGAGGCGAGCAGCATGAAAATGGAGAATTCGTTTCCGGTCACGGAGAAGCCCATGTTGAGCAGGTCCCAGGCCAAACGAGCCAAACCGGCGCCCGCGACTAGAACCTGTCCCCATTTTTCAATAAAACGTAAAAAACCTAAAAATTTAAGACCTGAACACGATGGCGCGAATTCGGCGTCGGAAACAGCCTCGCCATTTCGTCTTTCACCATTTTGTAACAAGATGTCCGCTCTTGGGTCCCCTCATCTGTCCAGTCCCGGACAATTTGCTTCAGCACACTTTTCGTTTTGGTCATGTAATGCTCCGAGGCTGGCCTGAGTTGAGTGATGTCGAAGGCTTGTTGGATTGTTCCGCCGAGTATATGGGCACCACAGGTGACCATCATGTCAAATAATCTGAAAAAAACCAAAATTATAGAAATCTTCGGTAATGTGATCCCAAGTTTCCGACAATTACTTTTGGTTTTCTGCAACACATTCTCGCACTCTCCGAAAATGATCTAGGCTGGGAGCAATGATCAACCTCCGATCCTCCTCAGACAAAGTTCTGCATAGAAAATGCATTTTTCTGCTCAAAAATCCAGCATTTCAGATAAATTTGGCTCAATTGCACTTTAGGTGCACATAACTATTTTAAGCGCCCATAAGTCAGTGCCCTAAATATTTAGGCGCCCATAAATTATTCTACTATTTTTTTTTTGAAAATTAACATATAAACAACATACTGTAGAATCAAATATGACTTTCAAAAAGGCTTCAATTTTATATTTATCAATATAATGAATTTTTATGGCGGAGATAGCTTGATGGGAAACTATGTAAAATCCTAAACTTTAATAAGTACTCACAGAATTGAATCGGCCTGTCTCTTCAGTTTGGCTGTCGCGTATTTTTTATAGAATGACAGGGCGTTGATCACCTTCTCGGCAGCTTCCACCTCCCTGCGCTCCACTTCCTCATCCTTTGTTGTGTCGTTCACCCCGTTTTGTTGTTCTTCATCCACCATCCAATTTTCGGAAAGCATTGGTCCAATTGGCGTTGGTTTATCCATTCAATTATACCATTCCAATTATTGGATTGGAAATAGCAATGGACGAATAATCCGTGTAAAAAAACAGGAAGTTTAATGGATGGAGTGTGATTCATCAAGGATTCAGATACTATTACTATTAAAATGTACTCTCAAAACGGTACTATATAGCACAAGGTAAAGGTACAACGCATATAAAAATGATTTTTTCATACATAACTAATTTGATTTTTGTTTTTTCCATATGATTTCCTTTTTTGATTACACGTATACAAGCTACAGTACACCATTCATTTTGTCGTTGGGCGCCGCCGTTTGGGCGCCAGCCATAATAAACTGGTCATAAGTCATAACTTTTTTTCCGAAAACGCAGATTTTTGAGATCTTCTTGGTATGAATAGATAGCCCTGAATGTCTACTACAAAAATGTAAAAGCCACCATCCGATTTGGCCAAATAAAAAATAAGTTATGGCCAAGTTAACCCATAAAACTGGTTTTGGCCAAATATCTGGCCATAACTTTTTTCTACTTGGCCAAATCGGGATGTTGTTCTTGGGAGTTTATAGCAGACATTTATTAGGGCTATCTATTCATACCAAGATCTCAAAAATCTGCACTTTCAGAAAAAAAAGTTATGACCAGAAAAAAAAGTTTTTTCAAAATTTTTTCGCAAAATTTTCGTCAGCAAGGACTAGGTACATTAGTTAGAATGTAATTTTAAGTTGAACTAAGTCCCATGGAAAATAGCTGAGTCCTAAAGGGTAGCTGATGAGAGG
The DNA here is from genome assembly GCA_001026735.1 of Rotylenchulus reniformis. NCBI lineage: Eukaryota > Metazoa > Nematoda > Chromadorea > Rhabditida > Hoplolaimidae > Rotylenchulus > Rotylenchulus reniformis. Next base: position 21,556 of record LDKF01002880.1, on the reverse strand, counting down.
AACCAAATGGAATGACCGCCGTTAAAAGTCTCATTTTTTAATTTTCGAATTATTTTTAATTTTTTGGGTCGGGCGCAAATGTCGTTTTATGATAGGGGCGCAAATGTCCGGGGCGCAAATGTCGTTTTGGCTTAGGGGCGCAAATGTCGGAACACGTTAATTTAAAAAAATGAATCATTTTTCTTTTCCTTTTTTTACTAACAAAAAAAGGACGAATGATGTCGATGGACTTTCGATTGATTTTAATCAGGATTGGTTTCTACTCTACTACTTATATCCTGATATTCCTTGACTAATGGAATAGCCAGGGGGAGTAGAAGGGAGGAGATGGCCCCCCCCCTGAAATTTCCAAGACCAAAAAATGAAAAGCGCCCCTCTGTTAAATTTTTATTTGAAAAATTTTTCAAAAAATTTTTTCATCAAAAACAAAAATTTGGTCAATTTCCTCAAGAAAAATTTGATAAAACTTCATTCCCCGGCGTTCATTACAATTATCAAAAAACGATGAGTAGTTAACCCGTAGGGACCGTCCCCACACTCTCTCGCCCCAGACAGTCAGACAAAAAATCACCGTCCCCGTTCTAACCCACCGTACCATTATCGCCCACCGTCCCCGTACTATTTCCGACATACAGTTAGACAAAAAATCACCGTCCCCATTTTCGCCCACCATCCCCGATCCCCGTACTATTTAGAGACATGAACCGGGGGCCAATGGAAATGGAGGAGGGAAAGGAAATGGAAGGGGAAACGGAAACCCAAGAGGAAGCGAACAAAAAGGATAGAAAGAGTTGTACATCCGCGCTATATTAGCCCCCACCCCACCAAAAATCAAATTGGAAAAATTATAAATTGCAGATCGGATCACCGTTTTGCTCTGAGCCCTGGTCATCATCGCATTGGCCCAACTGTTGTTCTTTGTATTCATCGCGCTGACCCGTCGCTGAACCAATTTTGAAAAAATCGAAAAAATGATCTCTTACATTTCGATTTAACAAAATTCACGTGTATTTTTAACCCTACAGGTTTTTACTTCAAAATATTCACTTTTCTTCAGATACATAAAAATTTTTACCTTTATGAATCACCACGTTTGGGGGGGGGGNACACATTCTCTTCACCCAAACAGCGTTCTCATTGAAAGGTACGTATAAAAAGGATCAGAATATAGATCATAAAATAAGAGATGGGATAGAAGGTATTCTCGAGAAATTGGAAATCTTCAAAATAAACAAAAAAGACATTCAATAGTGATTTTACGAGTATAAAAGGTTGGATGATCATTGATGAAATTCATTCTAGATCATTTCATTCTCTTATGTCCATAACCCTTTTCATCCTCGGAAATCTAATAATTTTTCCAATCATGGCTTTAAACATAAGCGATAAGCGTAGTTTGATGAAAACTATCGTACCCGAAGCAGAGCTCAACTACAATTCAAAAGGAATTATGATCACATCTAAGCGAATCTCAGAAGCCCGGTTTTTGCCATTTGATCAAGACGGCTGCAAAGAATGTATGACCCATGACATGGTGATCGCGAAAGAAGGAATCACCGTGTGGAGTTCACGTATCGACGGAACTCGATTCATACCATTTGATCGTGTGTATGATTTACCCGGTTATTGCTTCATCAGAATTCGCAACAAGGGCAGAGTATTTAATATTCCTTGTGGTACTCCGGATGCTATCGAAGACAAACCAGCAGTGTTCAAACTACCATCATTGCAACCACCACCTCCCCCTCCGCAAATCCCCTCTCTGATTACAACCCCACCTCCCCCACCACCACCAACTAATGATGATTTGGCGCAAGAATTCTTTGATAGTCTTTCGGCTGCCACAACTTTCATGGACATTGGCCAAGGGAGGAGCAAAAGAGATACAGAAAATATGGAAGAGCAGCATATACCGGTATTACCACATCCCCCTCTTCCTCAAAAATTACCAAGTTATACGGAAATCCAAGAGAATAATTTCTTTGAAAATGCTCTGAATGGCAGATGCAAAAAATTTAAACCCATTCCAGAAGGAACCGAAGAAGAAGAAGAAATGATAGAAGAGGACGAGGCACAAAAGAAGCAACACATCCAAGATTATCTAGACTGCTTTGATGCGCGAGAGGAACAAATTGAAAAAAGGGACAAATTCTTCGAAGACTTGAAGAAATTGACTCGTGAAAGTCGAAGGAGGACTAGAATAGATAATTTGAGGAAAAAACCTACTTAAACCCCTATTATTCTTCAAACCATTTGTCATTTATTCACCAATATGCTTAATACACAATCTTTTCCGATAAAGCATTAAAATTCAAGTCTCCCTTTGGAATGATAATATCGGGTCCCAGCTCCAGCGGCAAAAGCACCTTTCTTGCAAAATTCATCGCAGAATCGGCAAACTTGATCGATCCCCCACCATCAACGATTCTTTATTGTTTTGGGGAAATGTCCAAAATGGTGCCAGCGTTACAAAGATTTGGAGTGAATGTACATTCAGGCATTCCGTCAGAGGAATTGATTAAGCAACATCCCAAAAATTTGTTGCTCATTCTCGATGATTTATTGCTCAACATTTCGGAAAATTACCTTTCGGAAATGTTTACACGCAAATCACACCATCTCCAATACTCGGTCATCTTTGTGACTCAATCGTTATTCGATCGCAAAATTCGCGTCGCCCGACAAAATGCCCAATACATTATCCTTATGAGATCGCCAAACTCGGAACTCTCCGTTCGCAATATTGGAGTACAGCTCTTTCCCGGAAGACTGGATTACTATCTCGATTCCTATCGTCAAGCAACTAGTCAGCCTTATGGATATTTGGTCATTGACATGCATGCTGCGTCGGATCCATCTCTACGACTGAGAACCGGAATATTTAAAGACGATCATGAAGAAGGAGAGAGTATCATTTTTATCCCCAAAAATGGAATCCAATAAAAAAGTTCGGGTTAGCCAAGTAGTTAGCGATAATACACATTTTCTACGTTCATTAGCTCGCACCAAATCGTCAAGAAAAAGGAAGAGGATTTTGAAACATGCCGGAGCGGAGCAATTATTAGCGCTTGTAGAAATTTGTTTAAATATTTTATGCTCACGATTCAAATTGACGACACGCCAAAAGAAGCGACTCTTACCGTATGCAGATTTTGTACGTCGTTTGGCTCGGAAACGTACAGAGCGTGGAGCAAGAAAAATATTGGTACAAAAAGGAAGCGGTGTGGGTGGACTTTTCGCAGCACTTTTGACGCCAATCCTTGTCGACCTTGCTCGCTCAGTGTATAAAAACTCCACTACAGACCAAGCTTGATTACTTCTTTATTACAAATGGCATCCAAACTCGTTCTAGTACCGGAAGAAATTTACCGTGGTCTGACCACAAGTGACACAGGCAATATCAATCTCGATTTTACACGTAGAGCTTTGGAACGAACCAAACGAGAAAAGACCAATCCTACGACCAAAAATGTTCGTTATAACCAGGAACTCGCTCGTTATCTCGCAATGAGAAGCAATTATATGGATAGGCCAACCAAGATTGAATTTTCAAAAGGGATGAAAGCATTGGTGAAGAGAGCGGATGACAGTGACGAAGAAGAAATTGCCATAGAATTCAATCCTACAAGACCTCCTCATCGCCATGATCGCCGCGAGGCTGGTGGGCAACCGCCCCCTCCTCCACCCCCTCCCCCACCAGCTTCCTTTTCGCCTACTCCACCGGCTCCGCCGCGTCAGCCCGGTGCTCCTGTAGCACCACCGGCTCAACCGGGACCTGCGCCTCCTCCAACTGGACCTAGTCGTCTAAGAGGCTATATTACCCGAGACGGACGGCTTCCTCAACAATTTCCAGCCCGTCAGCGCACAAAGCGACGAGGGGATGAGCTTGACGACCAAAGGCCTATGAAATCTCGTTTGGTAGCTGCACCCCGAAACGCAAACGAAGAAGAATGGATGTCAGATGACGAGCAAGCCGAGAGACCCCAATGGAAAGTCCCAAATCCTCGCAAAAAGAAACCGCAACTTCATCGTAAAAGGACACGCAAGGAATTGGTTACGTCAGCGAACAAGCAAAGAGGAAATGAGGAAGCAGAGCAACCCCAATGGAAAATTCCAGTATCTCCCAAACATCCACCACAACTTCATCGTAAAAGAACACCCAAGGAATTGGTGGGGTCAGCAGTCAAGCAAAGAGGAATAGCAAAGCTCCCGAGGGAGCCACAACCAAATGTTGAACTTGAATGGGTATCTGAGGATGAAGAACCTGTACCAGGGTCGGGAGGTCCAATCTTTTCTACGAATAAAAAACAGCGAAAGCAGGCCACAGCACCATATCAAAGAAAACCAAAACCCAGCACAACTAGGGACAAGAGAGGAACATCCACATCTTCCGCATCCCGACAAGAAGATGCAATTCTCAATACTCCCATACACCAATTAACAACCAAAGACCTCGCAAAACGATTTCACATTTGGTTTAATCGAAATCATTCAAATTATGGCGTCCAGGGGGATCAGATCCTAGACGCTGATCATAATCAGGTGAACGGCAGTAACCTTACACGATCCCTACAGTATATAATAGAGAAAAGACAAAATAGAGGAGTAATGTTACGGAAAAAACCTCCAGGCACTGATATAGTAGAAGACCGCATAAATAGAGACACAATCCTTCAATCATGGATTAGCCCTCTACTTGGCAAAAGAAAATTAGCAAGGGACAACTCTAGCCAATTTTCATCGTCTCGACAAATATTCAAACCTCGACGATGGAGTAAGTTTTTTCTTTAGAAAAAACTAACCTTGATTTACTTCATAAAACTAGGTCCACAATGAATGAAACCTTGGATAGACTCTATAATGACCCAAAATCATCTTCTGCTTTTGCAGGAGTGAATAGACTCTGGGTAAGCTTTTTTTAAATTTACTACTTTTTTTTTGATTATTCTAGGAAGAAGCAAAGAAGGAATTGGGTAATAAAATTAGCAAAAATGATGTAAAGGATTATTTGGAAGGACACCGAACCTATACACTCATGCGCCCACGTAGGGTGCATTTTGAAAGAGCCAAAACGGTACCCGCAGGGTTCATGACAGATGTTCAGGTTTTATCAAAAATATTAACATTGTATAAAAATGTTTAAGTGCGATCTTGCCGATTTTCAATCGCTTTCAAAAAGTAACAAGGGCAACCGATATTTGTTAGTAGCGATTGATGTTCTCTCTAAGCATCTTTTTGTTGCACCATTACGCTCTAAGAAAGCGGAAGATATGGTAGAAGGGTTCAAGAAAGTTCTCGAGGAAATGCCCATGAAACCCCATCGCATTTTCACGGACAAGGGAAAAGAGTTTCGCAATAAGCAGCTAAAGGATCTTTTTGACGAGGAAGAAATTGAAAAATACGAGTCCACCCATTCTGCGATGAAGGCAGCGTTAGCAGAACGAGCGATTCGTAACATCAAACAGCGTTGCTATCGTTTTTTTTCTCAGCACGAAACCCTCAATTGGCTGGACAACATTCAATTAATTGTTGATGGAATCAATCGATCACCATGTCGAGTTTTGCCTGGTGGAATGCGTCCAATTGACGTAAATTTTAAAAATTCCCAGCAGATTTGGGTAAGTTTTTCATTCGTAAAATTAACCTTAGTTTACTTATAAACTTAGAAACAAATTTATGGAAAAGAAGTTTATCGATCACTTTTCTCCCGAAAGAGAGGTGGTAAAAAACCAAAGTTTGCCAAAAATCAGACTGTGAGGATGAGTACCAGTAAAAACCAGTTTGAAAAAGGTTACATTCCCAACTATGGTGACGAGATTCTGGTAAGTTTTTTAAAATCTACCATCAATATTCATTCTGATATTTTAAGGAGATTGACGCAGTCAAAAGCCATATGCGTCCAGTTCGCTACAAATTGCGTGATGAAAAGGGCAAGTTAATAAAAAATTAACCTTTTATTTACTTATAAATTTAGGTATTTTTTCTTTCGAGAAAAATAACCTTGAATTATTTTATAATTCTAGGCGAAAAGTTCAAATCATTCTTCTATGGTGAGGAATTGGCACCGGTCAAGAGGAGTGCCGAAACCACATACCGGATCGAAAAAGTATTTAGAAAGCGAACAACACCGGATGGGACAAAGGAAGTACTAGTCAAATTTATAGGATATCCCGATCGACACTGGATCCATGAATCTCAACTTGTATAAAAGATTTTAATCGTTCACCATTGTATCACATTGCCTTTTCATTTATAAAATGTCTAACACATTTTTTGTTCATTTGCCCAGCAATAGCACGGATTATCCCGACAATGGTCCCAATAAATTCCGTGTTCGTCTCCCAAAACCAATTTATTTCAATGGATCCTGGGTAGCTGGTAAGTTTTTTCTTCCGAAAAAACTAACCTTGGATTACTTCATAATCCTAGGCTTACACTCGATAAGCTATGCCTACTCATGGCCTAGCACCATTGGAACCCTGGATGATCAATCAATAAGTATCCACTTTACACTTCCGAATGATAGACAACGAGTACTTCATGTTCCGATCCCAAAGGCATCTCATACAAAGGTTGAAAAACTTCGTGATTTCCTCGCCGCCTCTTTCAAACATCAGAGTGAATCCGTAGAGTCCCAGGCAAAGAGTGGTTATCGTTTCGTGGGAGATCCTCGACTCGACATCTCCCCGCCAAAAACTCCACCTCAGTCTCCGCCGACAATTAACTTGAAAAGGAAACGCTCAATCAGATCTCCATCTCCAATCACACGCGACTTATCATCCCCACCTCTCCATGGTAACAACGAGAGGACGGTATCGCCGCCACCTNAGTTTTTCATTCGTAAAATTAACCTTAGTTTACTTATAAACTTAGAAACAAATTTATGGAAAAGAAGTTTATCGATCACTTTTCTCCCGAAAGAGAGGTGGTAAAAAACCAAAGTTTGCCAAAAATCAGACTGTGAGGATGAGTACCAGTAAAAACCAGTTTGAAAAAGGTTACATTCCCAACTATGGTGACGAGATTCTGGTAAGTTTTTTAAAATCTACCATCAATATTCATTCTGATATTTTAAGGAGATTGACGCAGTCAAAAGCCATATGCGTCCAGTTCGCTACAAATTGCGTGATGAAAAGGGCAAGTTAATAAAAAATTAACCTTTTATTTACTTATAAATTTAGGCGAAAAGTTCAAATCATTCTTCTATGGTGAGGAATTGGCACCGGTCAAGAGGAGTGCCGAAACCACATACCGGATCGAAAAAGTATTTAGAAAGCGAACAACACCGGATGGGACAAAGGAAGTACTAGTCAAATTTATAGGATATCCCGATCGACACTGGATCCATGAATCTCAACTTGTATAAAAGATTTTAATCGTTCACCATTGTATCACATTGCCTTTTCATTTATAAAATGTCTAACACATTTTTTGTTCATTTGCCCAGCAATAGCACGGATTATCCCGACAATGGTCCCAATAAATTCCGTGTTCGTCTCCCAAAACCAATTTATTTCAATGGATCCTGGGTAGCTGGTAAGTTTTTTCTTCCGAAAAAACTAACCTTGGATTACTTCATAATCCTAGGCTTACACTCGATAAGCTATGCCTACTCATGGCCTAGCACCATTGGAACCCTGGATGATCAATCAATAAGTATCCACTTTACACTTCCGAATGATAGACAACGAGTACTTCATGTTCCGATCCCAAAGGCATCTCATACAAAGGTTGAAAAACTTCGTGATTTCCTCGCCGCCTCTTTCAAACATCAGAGTGAATCCGTAGAGTCCCAGGCAAAGAGTGGTTATCGTTTCGTGGGAGATCCTCGACTCGACATCTCCCCGCCAAAAACTCCACCTCAGTCTCCGCCGACAATTAACTTGAAAAGGAAACGCTCAATCAGATCTCCATCTCCAATCACACGCGACTTATCATCCCCACCTCTCCATGGTAACAACGAGAGGACGGTATCGCCGCCACCTGTTTCCCCTCCAAAATCTCCTTCACCTCAACAAACTAGATCTGAATCACAAACATCAGTGTTAGTCGAATCAGGAATACCTAGTTCAACAACTGATGAAAAGAAAGACTTGGAGCCAACCCTAAATGATCAAGAAAAGCAAAAGCGCTCTAGTATCATTGATCAACTGTTTGGACGTAAGCCAGAACCGGGCGAGAAAAATCGTGCCGATCAATTTCTCACCACATTATTTGGTGAAGAATACGACAACAAGGAGGACAAAAAACCAAGTTTTGAACAGTTGCGTCAAATTATTGATGGAGTAGAACTTCAATACCACAAAGATTTTGATCGCTTCAAGACCATCTTCAAAGATCCACACATTGATTTCATTTCATTTTCATCTCAACTTGGTTATGTCTTGGGCTTTGAAAATCCGCATCGCGTGGTGAATAATGAAATTGCAAAATATGGATGCGACCTTCGTGGTGGTTTCTCCTCCTTTGCAGTCTATGCCAAGGTTAATAAAAATTTTGTAAAATTTTGCTATTAATAAGTGATTTTAGGGACTGACAGAAAATATGATAATCGGAAATTCGCTCTCTTCTCTTTTGCGTGTGGTATCAGTCATGGGCGCGATACCAGGGTAAGTTTTTATTTTCAATAAAAAGCTAACCTTGATTTACTACATAAATTAAGGGAATATACCGAGAAGATATATGATTCGCCAATATACGCTCGTGTTCTTCCAAAAGAAGTGTCCGAAATTGAGATAGAATTACGAACTATGGACAATGGGTAAGTTTTCATTTTCAAGAAAATTAATCTTAATTACTGAATAAATTAAGACGCCTAGTGCCATTTTCCTATGGGACAGTGATGGTTGTGCTCATATTTAAGAAAGTGATCAATTTTTGAACACCTCACATTGCATTTGTACCATTATCATTCTAATAAATTGTTTCTATAAAATGGTTCACGTGATTTTCGATACTAGTCTAACGGGCTACGAGGATGCCTTCTTTACTCAAACCGGGGGAGGTGGCGAGACATCATCATTAGATGGGATAGGCGATCCTCCCGTCTATACCATATTCAAAGGGTCTCATCCATATCAGCGTGGTTGGGTAAGTTTTTTTTTCAAAAAAAGCTAACCTTAATTTACTGTATAAATTAAGGGAATTCAAGGAGGTGCTGGAATTTCCGATGTACTCCGTGGTCTTTGGCGATTTTTTCGTCCACTTCTTCGTAAAGTTGGGACTACCGTCGCGGCGGAGGCACTTAATACAGGGCAGCGAGTTTTGGACAAAGTGGCAAACGAGGGTGCACCAATCAAAGATACATTGATCAACGAAGGGAAACGTGGAATCGACCAAGTGCTAGATAAAGGTATGTTTTTCTCAAAAACTAACCTAATTTACTGAAATAAATTAGAAGGACTCTCAAAGCAATTCGGCACAGGACGCAAACGCACAGCTATAAAAAGAAAGAGAACAAGGGCTAAACCATCATTCCTCTCTCATCAGACGCTTATCGGAAAAGCGGTTAAGCAACCTTTACCTCAAGTCAAGAAACGAATTCGACAAGATACATTTGGTAAACCTTTTCTTACGAAAAAAGCTAAATTGGAATTTTCATTTAAAAATTCTTAGGACTCTACTAGCATGGCATACCATAAAATTGACAGCGAAAGCGGTGACACTATCACCAGTGCGGTTGACTTTTTTAATGTTCCTCCTACTAATGTTACGGTTTCTTCCGCCAAAGTGTTTGAAATTTTGACTAGCAATCCGCTTACAGACACCCCGTATCATTTCAAGGTATCTCTATCATCCTTTGTCCATCTCTTAAAACCTTATTTTTAGATTTTCTCAAGTCAAAATTATATCGATTTATCAAAATGTTATCTACTGTCGGAATTCCGTATCCGCAAGGAAGGAGTGGGTGGCCAACTTGTGAATTTGGCAGCGGGAGAAAACATAGGTCCAATCCAGATGATTGGACAAACTTTTATCAATAACATGCGGATTGCAATAAATGGGTAAGATTAGGCACCTTGGATTACAAATAATCCAAGTTATTTTTCTCGAAAAAAACCTTAATTTATTGAAATAAATTTAGAAGGGAAATTTTCAACTCAAATTCATTGATGGCGTATAAAACCTATTTTTCACATGAACTCTCCTTTCCTACTGGTGCAAAGGATTCACATTTAAATGCAGAGGGATATTATAGAGATAAGGAGCTAACGCTGGAAGCAGGGCTTGGATTTAATTCGAGAAGAGATTTGTTCGCTGGCAGTAGGACAGCGCAATTTATCAGTAAAATTGATGCAGATTTGTTCAATCAACCCCAGTATCTAATAAATCATTGCGAGTTGGATATCACTATCCAACCGAATGAGAGTAACTTTGTACTAATAGCCCCTGCTGCAGCAGGAACCAGATACCATTTCGAAGTAGTAGGTAAGTCTTTTTTTTTGTTCTTTTGAACAGAACTAATTTTTGCTTTTAGGTTTAAAACTTTATTGCAAAAAGCTCAACCTTATGGATGGACTTGCGCTCCAATTGGTAGGTTTTTATTAAAACCAACCTTAATTTACTGAAATAAATTTAGGCGCGTAAATTGGAAATGAAACCTGCACGCTATGCGGTTCGGAAAACAATGATGAAATCATTTTTTGTGAGTCCTGGGTAAGTTTTCATTGTTCAAGAAAAGCCAACCTTCTACTTCATAAATTTAGACGTTTCGAGTTCAATACAAACATTTTTACGGATCAAATACCCAGACGAGTCGGATTTAATTAATAAAAACGAATAATTATACATATATTAAAATAAATTTAGGTAACCCTGGGTCTTGTCTCGAATGCGGATTATGTCGGAAATATTGCCAGAAGCCCTTTCAATTTTAATCACTATGATGTCAGAGAAATTAGTATTATAGCGAATGGACGCTCATATCCCCAGGTACGGTTTTTTTTTAATTAAAAAAAAAACACATCCTAAATTTATTGAAATAATTTTAGGCCCCATACGATCTGGACTATGATAATCGACTTGCGATCAGACCTTTCTTGGACACCAATGAGGCGGTTGGCTTTGCCAATTCGCTCGAATCAAATGGGATCAACTATGCTCAATTCATAAGTACGCATTGCATCTACGTATTTAATTTGACAAATAGTGGTGATGAACAGGGTGTGTTTTTATTTAAGAAGTCTAACATTAATTTACTTTACAAATCTAGGAGGAATGTTTGATCTGATCAAAAAGGGAACGACAGCGGTGAGCATAAAATTCCGGGAAGCAGTAAGATTTTTCTCTTGAAAAAAAAACTTGATTTACATCACAAACCTAGGTACCAGCTGGAGGTTTGATGCTAATTGTAATGGGAGAGGCAGACTCACTATATATGGTGGATAAAAATCGCGATGTCGCTACGGATACAACTATTTGATCTATCATACGCACATTTCCAACTTGTTATTTTCCATCCATATAAAATGCTTTCGATAAATTTAATATTTTTGTTGTTTTCAATCGTTACTGGGTTTGATTATGGCTATGAATTTATACATCGTAAAACAACGGAATTACCAGAATATTCAGAATATTTGAGACGCCAAGGGTTAACTAGACCACCTTCTTCCGTTAAACCGCAACCACTACAAAAAGACTCACCCCTCCAATTTCCCCTTCCATTGCCCGGTATTCAACTTTGTAAAGATAGACCAGCAGATGACGACTCTTATGGTAAAAAGAGAACCTCGTTTTATGCTAATAGAATAAATTTAGGACATTTGTTTTGTTGGGCAATATTTATTCTATATGGCATGGCCGTTTTCAGTCTCATTATTTATCAGCTTCGCTCAATATTTTGGCTAAGATTGCATGCATCCAAAAAATCCCCCAGAAAACAACAAAATGAATCTGGATACCAATTGACAGAATTAATTGTGGAACCAGATGGACAGTCAGCAGATAACAACAATATTGCACTCGAATCCCACAACAAGTAAAGTGTTTATTGGATGCTTCCCTTGTGATCGCTTGCCTCAGCCAACATTAATCAAATCTCCTGCCTCCCTAATTGTAAATTTTGATCGGCATGGTCTCCCCGGGTATGTATTTTCGTTAAAAATGTATTATTTTAATTTATAAATCTAGATCGCATTGGGTGGCTATTTTCACCAAAGGAGTGGATCAAGAAGCAATGTATTTTGATAGCCTCGCGTTGCCTATTAATAATGTGATAAAAGATTCATTTCTTTGTNTGAATTTATACATCGTAAAACAACGGAATTACCAGAATATTCAGAATATTTGAGACGCCAAGGGTTAACTAGACCACCTTCTTCCGTTAAACCGCAACCACTACAAAAAGACTCACCCCTCCAATTTCCCCTTCCATTGCCCGGTATTCAACTTTGTAAAGATAGACCAGCAGATGACGACTCTTATGGTAAAAAGAGAACCTCGTTTTATGCTAATAGAATAAATTTAGGACATTTGTTTTGTTGGGCAATATTTATTCTATATGGCATGGCCGTTTTCAGTCTCATTATTTATCAGCTTCGCTCAATATTTTGGCTAAGATTGCATGCATCCAAAAAATCCCCCAGAAAACAACAAAATGAATCTGGATACCAATTGACAGAATTAATTGTGGAACCAGATGGACAGTCAGCAGAAAACAACAATATTGCACTCGAATCCCACAACAAGTAAAGTGTTTATTGGATGCTTCCCTTGTGATCGCTTGCCTCAGCCAACATTAATCAAATCTCCTGCCTCCCTAATTGTAAATTTTGATCGGCATGGTCTCCCCGGGTATGTATTTTCGTTAAAAATGTATTATTTTAATTTATAAATCTAGATCGCATTGGGTGGCTATTTTCACCAAAGGAGTGGATCAAGAAGCAATGTATTTTGATAGCCTCGCGTTGCCTATTAATAATGTGATAAAAGATTCATTTCTTTGTGCATTTCCCAAAATAAAGAGGAATAAACACCCTTATCAATCCTTTACTTCCAATTATTGTGCCCATTATGCAATTTGTTTCATTCATTATTTATCCACAGGATATTCGTTTGAACAATTTTTAAATGTACTTGATAAATGTAATAATTCAGATTTATTTGTAAAAATTTTTGTTAATAAAATGATTGGAAAATAAATTTTGTTATACTATCCCTCCGTCCTATGAATTCCTCTCAACGGTCTTTCACAGCGACACTGGCTGGTCCAATGTTTGTCTCTATGTGAGACGAATGCCCCTCTCCTGCTAAGCTTCGCTGCGGCTGGTGTGGCTGGTAGAGAAAGAGTCGCCCATATTTGTTTTCCTTCGCTGGTGAATATGCAAAGCATTATCGGTCGCATCGCGAGAGTTGAAAGGACCATTCGGAGATATGAGAGAACAGTTGTAGATAAAATATTTGTTCCTCCAGAAATTGAATATTGTATTCAATTTGCGCAATATATAATCATATATTTTCCATATAACACCACATTTATTCTCGTATAATTTAGCAAAATGAATGAACCACCAACGAAACGTTTTCGACAATTCTCCATTGAGCAAATTTTGGGAGGGGAAGAACAGTTTGGAGGTGGTACAACAAAGAAAGCCGAGGATTACGTGAAGAAATTGGACAACACCATTGAACATGTGCCCAAATTCCAATATCTAAAGTCCAAATCGCGATTCTCCATCCAAGACATCCCGGCGGATCCGGAAAGCCTTTTGGTCGGTTTTTAAAAATTTTGAATAATATAAAAGTTGTTCCAAGGGTGGCATCTTTCAACACTGTATCGATGAGGCCATTGCAGAGGGCCGTGAGCGGAACATGGAACCGGACCATTTGGGTTGCACAATCAGCAGTCAACTGCTGACTTCGGACATTTGGATTCCTGTCCGGAAAATTACTGAGGATACCGTGAACACCATACTGAATCGTTTCCTAGAGGTTGCGCAGAGTAAAGAACAAGAGGGAATCACCCTTTGGGTAGGATTTTATTTTGATAAAATCCAACCTTGGTTTATTCATAGGAATAAACTGAGGTAATTGATTGTTTCATTTTATTATATTTTCTTTTGAATTTTTCAGGGCGAGCCATTCAGCGTCACAGTCACCACAATCAAGAAGAGTGGTCTTCCGGAGAAGCGTCAGTTGACGGGTGGGGGAGCAAAGAAGCTGGCCAATGTTCACCATCGAATCCACGAGCAATGCCTGATCAAGGTCTGAGAAATTTTTCTCAAATCCGTGCAGCTTAGTTTTTAGATTCAAAACGTGGATGGATATTGCCTTTTCTATGCAATGCAAGCGACACTGAAGCACACGATTAGTGGGTTGCCTCGCAGAGATTTCTACAACTACATGCATAATCTGCGTAATCAGCGCGGTCTTTTTCAACGAGAAACTGATGAGCTGATGCAGACGGTGGGGGTCCCTCCTGGAAAACAAGCTTACAAAGCCGAGGAATTTGTCCCTAAAATTGTTGATTACTGGTAAGTTTAATGAAAACAACAGAATATTCATTTGAATATTCTTAGGAATGAAAAGTACAGAGGACGATACTTGTTCAAAGCTTTCATTTTTGGAGCAATGGGACAATATAAGCCGCTTTTCGCCCATGGTCCCGATGATTTTGAAGTACCGATCATCCTCTACTTCAATGAAGGGCACTTTGATGGAATCCAGAAAGCTGGAAACCTATTTGGCATGCCCTACTGTTTTAGCTGCGAGAAAACTTACCAGAGTGGTGCTGTCCATAATAAGGATTGCAAAAAACGATGCATAAAATGGTTTATAGCATTTTATAATTTGATTTATTTTGTAAAATTTAGCTCCCGAGTTGGCCCAAAATTTCCATGCAAACCTGTAACAAACTATGAGAACAAATGCCTAAATTGCAAAAAGATCTTTTTCAACAATGATTGCTACGATCATCACCTCTCCTCCAATTTTTGCAAAAGGAGTATTGAATGTGAGAAATGCGGCAAAATCTACGATGTGGCTGATAATAGACGCAATGGGCGCAAAGTATATTTCCCATTCCGTAAAATTTTCAAATTAGATTCAGGGACATGAATGTTTTGAGAGATATTGCGAAACATGTAAGGGCTACCATGATCCGAAACGCGTAAGTTTTTTTTTAAAAAGAACCTTCTCATTTCATAATTCTAGGTTAGCTTTTTATTAAAAAACCAACCTTAAATTACTTCATAATTCAGGGATGTTATATACGCCCTCTGGAGCCTTATGCCAAGCGTGAGAATAAACCTTGGCGTCTGGTCACCTTTGATTTGGAGACCATGCAGAATGAACCGATTGATCCAAATTTGCCGGAAAAAAAGAAGCATGCGACAAATTTTGTTGTTGCAAGCGTAGTGTGTCCAAATTGCATTTCATCCGGGAGCTGGCAACAAAGTTTGCAAGGGAAACCGCCGTGCAATGTTTGCGGAGAGCACCGAAACATTGCCTTTTGCCAACGGTCCTTCCGAGAAACCGAGATTGATAAGCAAGTGATTACGTCACACCCATTACGAGCATTCACAAAATGGATTCTCTATGAACTCCCTCTAAAATATGACACCGTTGCCATTTCCCATTATGGCGGTAAGCCTATTAAGAATTATTGTTTAATTTTGTTACTCAGGTCGCTTTGATATGGTTTTGGTTTTTCAAGAATTGTTTTTGCAAGGCATTAATCCGACAATGATCCGAAAGGGGAATCGTCTCTTCGAAATGACAGCCAAAAGTAGACGTGGTCAGAACCCAAATGTAGTCTTTCGAGACTCGTGGAATTTAATTCCTGTTCCGTTGGCCACAATGGTAATTTTTTTCTTTCGAGAAAAATAACCTTGAATTACTTCATAATTAGGTGCCCATGTTTGAACTCAATGTGCAGGACAAGCCTTGGTTCCCGCACCTTGCAAATCGACCCGATAACTATGGAAGGCAAATTTTTCCTTCCAAAGACGACTATCTGGCAGGTGGTATGATGCCAGAGAAGCGCAAGGAATTTGATAGATGGTATGAAGTGCATAAGAATGAACCATTTTTCTTGGATGAAGCTTTGGCCAGGTAATTGGATCGATCCGATTCCAATTTATCAATTTTATAGTTACTGCAAAAATGATGTTGAAATTTTGACGCGAGGATTGATTGCTTTCCGAGCGGAGTTCCTCGAAATGACAAGGCGATCAGCAGGACTAGATGGGAAGGCTGATCGCGTCTACAAACAGACTCCTCATTCCGTTAGTTTTTATGAAAAATGAAATTCATATGAATGTTTTTAGGGTATTGATCCGGTGCGCGACTGCATTACAATCAGTTCTGCTTGCATGCGACACTTTAGAACCAATTACTTACAAGAGGATCATTTGGCTATTGTCCCGGAAAGGTTAATTTATTTTCCTTTACCTTTTTATTCATTTTATCAGGGGTTACGATGGCGCAAAAGCTAATCAGAGTCTATTAGCTTTCAAATTTATGAACTGGTACAGCAAAAAGCATAATGTTCAAATACAAAATGCTCGATCGGAGGAGGGAGAGAAGAGGATTGGGAATTACCAGCTGGATGGCTGGATCGAGGCGGAACAGAAAGGGTTAGAGGTGAACGGTAAGTTTTAAAAAGATTTTCTTAGAATACTACTATTAATCTCAAGGGTGCGTGTGGCACGCTTGTGAAACTTGTTATCCCGATCCCAACAAAATTATGACTTGTGGCAAATCGGTACGTTTTTTCTAAAAATCATTTTCAATAAATATTCTTAGGCTGGACGGATCCGGGAGCAAAATAAGCGGAGGATGGACTTTATCCGAAGCAAATTGTCAAATATTGAAATCATCTGGGAATGCCAAATTGCAGAGATGCTCAGAAAGGATCCCGAAATGAAAAAATGCTTTGATAACTACAATGCGGATGATGATGGTAAATTTTATTAACCTCGATTTATTCCATTTTGAATAAATTTAGGACCCTTGGACATTCGAGCATGCTTTTTCGGGGGTATGTATTTATGGTAATAAAAAAGCTAATCAATTCTTAGGTCGAACCGGTCCGCTAAAGCTCTACTATGAAGCTTTGACTGGGAAAACAATTAGCTACTATGACTTTACGAGCCTCTACCCTTTCATCAAGTAAGCGTTTATCGAAAATTCTTACCCTCCTGTTTACAGTTTTATAACCAAATATCCCGTGGGTCATCCACGGCTTCACATCTTGAACAAAGTCGTGAAATGGGAACGCCGTGAGGATAATCCATATCCTCTGGCGTTGATGAAAGTTTTGGTCGTGCCTCCACGCCAAATTGACGTACCCGTCTTGCCGGTCAAAATCTCCGATCGGCTTTGCTTTCCAACTTGCATCACCTGTTGCAAAAAATTTCCACATGGTGCCGTGATGGAAATCGCTTCATATATTCAAAATCCATTTATATTCAATTAAAAAATCAAAAAAAAAAAGAAAANACTTTAGAACCAATTACTTACAAGAGGATCATTTGGCTATTGTCCCGGAAAGGTTAATTTATTTTCCTTTACCTTTTTATTCATTTTATCAGGGGTTACGATGGCGCAAAAGCTAATCAGAGTCTATTAGCTTTCAAATTTATGAACTGGTACAGCAAAAAGCATAATGTTCAAATACAAAATGCTCGATCGGAGGAGGGAGAGAAGAGGATTGGGAATTACCAGCTGGATGGCTGGATCGAGGCGGAACAGAAAGGGTTAGAGGTGAACGGTAAGTTTTAAAAAGATTTTCTTAGAATACTACTATTAATCTCAAGGGTGCGTGTGGCACGCTTGTGAAACTTGTTATCCCGATCCCAACAAAATTATGACTTGTGGCAAATCGGTACGTTTTTTCTAAAAATCATTTTCAATAAATATTCTTAGGCTGGACGGATCCGGGAGCAAAATAAGCGGAGGATGGACTTTATCCGAAGCAAATTGTCAAATATTGAAATCATCTGGGAATGCCAAATTGCAGAGATGCTCAGAAAGGATCCCGAAATGAAAAAATGCTTTGATAACTACAATGCGGATGATGATGGTAAATTTTATTAACCTCGATTTATTCCATTTTGAATAAATTTAGGACCCTTGGACATTCGAGCATGCTTTTTCGGGGGTATGTATTTATGGTAATAAAAAAGCTAATCAATTCTTAGGTCGAACCGGTCCGCTAAAGCTCTACTATGAAGCTTTGACTGGGAAAACAATTAGCTACTATGACTTTACGAGCCTCTACCCTTTCATCAAGTAAGCGTTTATCGAAAATTCTTACCCTCCTGTTTACAGTTTTATAACCAAATATCCCGTGGGTCATCCACGGCTTCACATCTTGAACAAAGTCGTGAAATGGGAACGCCGTGAGGATAATCCATATCCTCTGGCGTTGATGAAAGTTTTGGTCGTGCCTCCACGCCAAATTGACGTACCCGTCTTGCCGGTCAAAATCTCCGATCGGCTTTGCTTTCCAACTTGCATCACCTGTTGCAAAAAATTTCCACATGGTGCCGTGATGGAAATCGCTTCATATATTCAAAATCCATTTATATTCAATTAAAAAATCAAAAAAAAAAAGAAAAGGTTCCATATCCAAATGTGTTAGAAAATGGTTAGAAATGTCCAAATGTGTTCCCGGTGATCCCGACACATTCTCTTCACCCAAACAGCGTTCTCATTGAAAGGTACGTATAAAAAGGATCAGAATATAGATCATAAAATAAGAGATGGGATAGAAGGTATTCTCGAGAAATTGGAAATCTTCAAAATAAACAAAAAAGACATTCAATAGTGATTTTACGAGTATAAAAGGTTGGATGATCATTGATGAAATTCATTCTAGATCATTTCATTCTCTTATGTCCATAACCCTTTTCATCCTCGGAAATCTAATAATTTTTCCAATCATGGCTTTAAACATAAGCGATAAGCGTAGTTTGATGAAAACTATCGTACCCGAAGCAGAGCTCAACTACAATTCAAAAGGAATTATGATCACATCTAAGCGAATCTCAGAAGCCCGGTTTTTGCCATTTGATCAAGACGGCTGCAAAGAATGTATGACCCATGACATGGTGATCGCGAAAGAAGGAATCACCGTGTGGAGTTCACGTATCGACGGAACTCGATTCATACCATTTGATCGTGTGTATGATTTACCCGGTTATTGCTTCATCAGAATTCGCAACAAGGGCAGAGTATTTAATATTCCTTGTGGTACTCCGGATGCTATCGAAGACAAACCAGCAGTGTTCAAACTACCATCATTGCAACCACCACCTCCCCCTCCGCAAATCCCCTCTCTGATTACAACCCCACCTCCCCCACCACCACCAACTAATGATGATTTGGCGCAAGAATTCTTTGATAGTCTTTCGGCTGCCACAACTTTCATGGACATTGGCCAAGGGAGGAGCAAAAGAGATACAGAAAATATGGAAGAGCAGCATATACCGGTATTACCACATCCCCCTCTTCCTCAAAAATTACCAAGTTATACGGAAATCCAAGAGAATAATTTCTTTGAAAATGCTCTGAATGGCAGATGCAAAAAATTTAAACCCATTCCAGAAGGAACCGAAGAAGAAGAAGAAATGATAGAAGAGGACGAGGCACAAAAGAAGCAACACATCCAAGATTATCTAGACTGCTTTGATGCGCGAGAGGAACAAATTGAAAAAAGGGACAAATTCTTCGAAGACTTGAAGAAATTGACTCGTGAAAGTCGAAGGAGGACTAGAATAGATAATTTGAGGAAAAAACCTACTTAAACCCCTATTATTCTTCAAACCATTTGTCATTTATTCACCAATATGCTTAATACACAATCTTTTCCGATAAAGCATTAAAATTCAAGTCTCCCTTTGGAATGATAATATCGGGTCCCAGCTCCAGCGGCAAAAGCACCTTTCTTGCAAAATTCATCGCAGAATCGGCAAACTTGATCGATCCCCCACCATCAACGATTCTTTATTGTTTTGGGGAAATGTCCAAAATGGTGCCAGCGTTACAAAGATTTGGAGTGAATGTACATTCAGGCATTCCGTCAGAGGAATTGATTAAGCAACATCCCAAAAATTTGTTGCTCATTCTCGATGATTTATTGCTCAACATTTCGGAAAATTACCTTTCGGAAATGTTTACACGCAAATCACACCATCTCCAATACTCGGTCATCTTTGTGACTCAATCGTTATTCGATCGCAAAATTCGCGTCGCCCGACAAAATGCCCAATACATTATCCTTATGAGATCGCCAAACTCGGAACTCTCCGTTCGCAATATTGGAGTACAGCTCTTTCCCGGAAGACTGGATTACTATCTCGATTCCTATCGTCAAGCAACTAGTCAGCCTTATGGATATTTGGTCATTGACATGCATGCTGCGTCGGATCCATCTCTACGACTGAGAACCGGAATATTTAAAGACGATCATGAAGAAGGAGAGAGTATCATTTTTATCCCCAAAAATGGAATCCAATAAAAAAGTTCGGGTTAGCCAAGTAGTTAGCGATAATACACATTTTCTACGTTCATTAGCTCGCACCAAATCGTCAAGAAAAAGGAAGAGGATTTTGAAACATGCCGGAGCGGAGCAATTATTAGCGCTTGTAGAAATTTGTTTAAATATTTTATGCTCACGATTCAAATTGACGACACGCCAAAAGAAGCGACTCTTACCGTATGCAGATTTTGTACGTCGTTTGGCTCGGAAACGTACAGAGCGTGGAGCAAGAAAAATATTGGTACAAAAAGGAAGCGGTGTGGGTGGACTTTTCGCAGCACTTTTGACGCCAATCCTTGTCGACCTTGCTCGCTCAGTGTATAAAAACTCCACTACAGACCAAGCTTGATTACTTCTTTATTACAAATGGCATCCAAACTCGTTCTAGTACCGGAAGAAATTTACCGTGGTCTGACCACAAGTGACACAGGCAATATCAATCTCGATTTTACACGTAGAGCTTTGGAACGAACCAAACGAGAAAAGACCAATCCTACGACCAAAAATGTTCGTTATAACCAGGAACTCGCTCGTTATCTCGCAATGAGAAGCAATTATATGGATAGGCCAACCAAGATTGAATTTTCAAAAGGGATGAAAGCATTGGTGAAGAGAGCGGATGACAGTGACGAAGAAGAAATTGCCATAGAATTCAATCCTACAAGACCTCCTCATCGCCATGATCGCCGCGAGGCTGGTGGGCAACCGCCCCCTCCTCCACCCCCTCCCCCACCAGCTTCCTTTTCGCCTACTCCACCGGCTCCGCCGCGTCAGCCCGGTGCTCCTGTAGCACCACCGGCTCAACCGGGACCTGCGCCTCCTCCAACTGGACCTAGTCGTCTAAGAGGCTATATTACCCGAGACGGACGGCTTCCTCAACAATTTCCAGCCCGTCAGCGCACAAAGCGACGAGGGGATGAGCTTGACGACCAAAGGCCTATGAAATCTCGTTTGGTAGCTGCACCCCGAAACGCAAACGAAGAAGAATGGATGTCAGATGACGAGCAAGCCGAGAGACCCCAATGGAAAGTCCCAAATCCTCGCAAAAAGAAACCGCAACTTCATCGTAAA
>LDKF01002879.1:0-17814 GCA_001026735.1 Rotylenchulus reniformis | reverse complement strand
AGATCGATCTCGAAACTTTTGGGCGTTTTTCGAGATCTTTCGAGATTTAGAGATTTTTCGAGAATCTCGAATCGAGATCGGTCTCGAAAAATCTTCGAGATCTCGAATCTCGAAACCTCAAAAAATTCGAGATATCTCGCAAAATCTCGAAATATTTTCCAAAAATTCTAACTTATTTTAAATCTTTTTAAAAATCTCTAAGTAAATCTTGCTAAAAATATTTAAAATCTCAAGTAAAATCTTCTAAATCTCAAATATCTCAAATAAAAAGATGCTAGGTCATTGAAAAAAGTACCAAATGATATAGTCAGATTTCGAAAAAGTAAATATACCAGAAGATAGAGCATAAAATTCTGCATATCTTTGCCTTTTATACTTTTGGTCTAACTAGTCTTACAAATAAGTTTTGGGTCACTTTTTTTTCAACGACCTATCACCAATAAAAACTTCTAAATTCTATCATTGGTCCATTTTCTTAAAATAAATTGCTAATTCTTAATCACCGAATGCAAATTTACAGAAAAAATTGAATGCTAACTAGATAAGTTTTGTTTGATTCATTTCTTTCATTGATTAATTACTACTTTAAATCTCAGTAATGAATTTTTTACTAAATTTTTTTTATCAAAATATTTTTTAACGAAAATCTCGAATCTCGATCGAGATCTCGAAAAATTTTCATCGAGATTTTTTGAGATTTTTTGAGAAATTTTCATCGAGATTTTCTTTTTTTTCAACGACCTATCACCAATAAAAACTTCTAAATTCTATCATTGGTCCATTTTCTTAAAATAAATTGCTAATTTTTAATCACCGAATGCAAATTTACAGAAAAAATTGAATGCTAACTAGATAAGTTTTGTTTGATTCATTTCTTTCATTGATTAATTACTACTTTAAATCTCAGTAATGAATTTTTTACTAAATTTTTTTTATCAAAATATTTTTTAACGAAAATCTCGAATCTCGATCGAGATCTCGAAAAATTTTCATCGAGATTTTTTGAGATCGAGATTTTTCGAGAATCTCGAATCGAGATCGATCTCGAAGCTTTCGAGTATTTTTCGAGATTATACAAAAATTCAAAAATGTTTATTAATTTAAGGAACATTGACCTATGATTTCGAACACAACCGACATGATTTTTTCGTTTTAACTGCACATGTGATTGGTCAAAATGGATTATTGAGATCTTTTGTGCTACATTTTGCAGAATGGACCGAAACTTCCAAAAAGAGAGAAAACATTGAAGTCACGATCAGAGAACTGCTAGAGCGACATCACTTTGACCGAAAGCAAATGCTACTGTTGGGTACGGTCACAGATGAAGGGACCAATGTGATTAATTCTTTTGGAACAGATAAGTAAGAATATTCATTTGATTTTTTGGTTTTAAATTCAATTCAAAATTCATTTTTAAGAAAAATCGCACTAATTGTTGATAATTGTGGGCCATGTTTATATGAACCAGCTGAAACGCGATGGCTTTCGCGATACAAAATGTGCCATTTCAGAATTTTGTAGAAGAAATTGGGCATGTATTTTCCGTACAATACAGCCAACTTGTTGGAAAACATACCGATTTGATCACCCAATTTCGAAAATTGGTTCAAAATGACATTGTGTTTATTAATGCTTTTGTTGAAGTTTTGCGGCCTTTGTACGAATCGCTATCGAAATTAGAAGTTATTTTAAGGACTTCCATGCAGTACTGCCCAGTCGGAGAGGGCATTTTCGCGGCTGCACCATTTGTGCACATCCTATCGACGATCAGTGTTGGGAAAAGCTCCGGCTCCGCTCCAGCTCCGGAGCCGGAGCGGAGCCGAAATTTTGAGAAGGCCGGAGCTGGAGCCGGAGCCAAAAATTTCGAGAGCCCGGAGCCGTGAAAAATTTCAAAAGCTCCGGCTCCGGAGCCGTAAATTTTGAAGGGAAAATGAGTGACAGATCACATATTGGGTGAGGGAAGTGAGAGAAATCGCATACTATTTTTTTCCTCTGTGTTATTTTGGCGCCTGCTGCCATCCACTCCGCTCTCGGAAATTAGATGATTGACTTTATTAATCAGAAATTTCCACTAAAAATGCAGTTTTTTTGGAAAATGGAGAATTTTCAAAGATTTGTGAATCAAATTTTTCATAAACCGAACTCAAATTATTCAGTTTTTTTGTAATTTCAATTGTTCGTAAATCCTTTTTTTATTTTTCGGATCATATATGACAAAAATAAAAAAATAACAATTGGTACTTGCACGGTTCCTACTTATCCAAGGGTCGATTTCATTTATTTTGGATTAAAAAGGTTTGAATGCAATAAAGTTGAACTCTGATTTGGATTTAGCATCCGAAAAGCCGAAAATTACCTACGGTTACTGTTATTAGGTTTTTTGAAAAAAAAAAAATAAATTTTTTTGACCCTTATGGAAATAAAATTAAAAAAAAAATAATTTTTTTGACCCTTACAAATAACCTAACAATTTACTGACGAGATCACTTACTGACGAAATCACTCACTGACGAATTCACTTGCTGACGAGATCACCGTGTACCATACAAACTGCATAAGTATCTTCTTCAATTTCTGGTCCCAAATTTCGATTTTATACCCCGTTTCATGAATAAAAGTTGTTATATATGAAATATGACATTAGAAATGATTTTACAATGTTTTCTGCACAAAATATTTTTTAGGAAAATTTGACCAAAATTGTGGACCTAAATTGCATAAGTACCATTTTTCTTGGAAAGGTTTTTGAATTTGAAGTGCTATTCAGCAGTCATAGAGGTCTATTTAAATCATCGTTTGAGTTCGAAACGTGCAATTGAAACGAGAAGCACTTTTTGGGAACGCCGGAAACAAAAGAGCGGATTCCACACCATCCGGTGTTTCGTGAGTCTGGTGTTCTGTAGTTGTATGTAAAGATGCTTTTTGCTTTTATAGAAGTGGGCAGATGAGCACACGCTTCTCGAAAACTTGAAATTGATCTTGCTCTGCTGCTGGCCTAATTGAACCTATAGGCAGACCCATCCGAATTGGCCCAGTGTAAAAAAAGATGGCTAAAATAATCAGATAATCACTAATAGTCCAATCGGTGAACAAATAAGTGATGGCCAATAATCAGACAACTCCACTTTTCACGATCAATGGAATTCGTGCTGCTGAAGGGCAAGAGCCAAGCTCAGTCGGTGTGTTCGAAGAACAGGAGGAGAGGTTGGTTAATTAATGGCATGGATAAATGTGTAATTCCGGGTAGTTTCAGCCGCATTAACCATGTGTCTTCATCAGCATCCAATGACGAAATTACCCTGGAAACAGAATTGGCTCCGGCAAATGTGGATTTTTATAGAATTACCAAATGTAAGCATCTGTAAACTCCAAATTACTAGTTATTTTAAGTTAGATTTTTTTAAAATCCTAAATTGCAACCCTGCGTTATATCTATAACCCAAATATCCGTGCTCTTACGATTGATGTCTTTTAATCCTTTTCCCTGAATTTAGCTTCTTCGTTGAGTTCAATTGAGCAACAAAGTGCTCCACCTATGAATTTGGATGCATCAGGGGAAATGCTGGATTTAACACAATCGACAAGTCGTAGATGTGCTAATTGTCCGGGTCCGAAGAATACGCGATCATTGGAAGCCAAAGACAACAATAGGAAAGATGCGCGACAGAAGAAGAAGAATATCGGCACTCTCCTCAGCGAGCTTAATGTCCGATCCGGCGAGAGCTTTTGCAAAAAAAGAAGTAAAATAAAAATTGGACGCCGGGGGATTGACGGGAGAATTCCCGACAGATTTTTACATAGTGAAGGATAAATTTTCAAAGAAAAAATCAGAGAGTCAGAATCGCCTGCATCTTTTTACTAAAAATTATTATTATTTTTATAATAAATTGCAATTGAATTTTTCAATGCATATAAAGAAACAGTATATAGATACATCTATTCCAGNCGAAACGCTAGGCTGGTTACGCCCCTGATCTATTCCGAAAATACCTCTATAAAAGCACTTAAATTAAAAATGGGATAAAGTTGACGTCAATATCGGATTCGGCACCCATAAAAACCCCTATATGAATCTTTACTATTATTTAATTAATAATTATCCTTAGTGAGACAACATTTTTTATCACAGTGAACAACATCGAAAATCTTTCATCATTGGGATGCCAGAATGGTCGCGGTGGTTTGGGTGCTCTTGGGTGGCAGGCAACTCGAATTTCCACCCGGGACCGACTTGCCTACATGCTGATGAATGAAACTTTGGCCGATATTTTCTTTCTCTTTCGTGAACCCAACGGCACCATTCACGTGATTTTTTATAACTTTTTTGACTTTCAACCTAAAATTTTATTTTTAGAGAATTCCGGCCCATAAATTTGTGCTCTCTATTGGTTCGGCAGTGTTCGAAGCTTTGTTTCGGTTCAGTGACTCGTCCTCCGATGGGGGCTGTTCCAACTGCATCCGGGTAAAACAAAACAATCCATCCGGGCAAATTTTTATACTAAAAACACATTCAGGAATTGGAACTTGTTGATGTTGAACGTGGAGCATTCGAGGCATTGCTTACTTTTCTTTACACGGATGACATACAAACGATTAACAAGGACTCCGTGATGAGCATTTTATACACGGGTTGATTTAAAATTACCAATTTTTATATTTTACTAATTTTTTTGACTTTAGCCAAGAAATATGCAGTACCAACATTAGAGGCCGCTTGTGTCAGCTTCTTGGAAACCTGCTTAAACAGCGAAAATGCCTTTATGTTACTGTCAAAAGCTCGCTTTTACGATGAAAAGGTAGTGATTCGCCCATAACTTACAAGTTAGTTCAACCTATTAATGCTTTTGAGCGTTTGGCGGACCAATGTCTCGAAATTATTGACGAGGATGCACAGGAAGCATTGAAATCCGACGATTTTATTGGCATTGACCACGAAACACTGTGCATGGTGCTCGCCAGAAACACGCTCCGCGTCAAAGAGTTGACACTGTTCAACGCGGTTATTTCCTTTCAAAATAAAATCCTAAAAAATCCAAAATATTAATTCAGGCACTTCGCTGGGCTTTGGAGACTTGTCGGACCCGAAATTTGTCCCCAACCCCGGACAATCAGCGACTCGTTCTCGGCTCTGCACTCCATCAAATTCGATTCCCCTTGATGAGTCCAGCCGACTTCGCCAAACATGTCGGTATGTTTTTGGTGCAGCGACGATTCTTGGACCAATAATCCATTCTCTTTCTTTCTAAGTTCCCTCCAAACTATTATTGGACTCTGAGGTTGTCAGCGTGTTTCTTCACTATCACACTGGCCCCGAACATCCGATGCCTTTCCCTTCCAGCTATCGGGGACTATATACCCCGGAAATGCTTGTCAAACGCTTTCAGAGAGTCGAATCGTCATGGGGTTACACAGGCACTCCTGATCGCGTGAAGTATTCTTCTTTTCTACTATAATCTGATCAACGATCAAACATATTTCTCATCAGATTTGTGGTGGACACCCCTATTCTTATCCTTGGCTTCGGGCTCTATGGTTCCAACCGGGAATCGTGCCAGTATTCCGTGCTCATCGAAGTGATTTATTACTTCGCTTCTATTCTTGCCCTTCGATTACTAGTACAACTCCTTCCGTTGCGTTTTAGGTGTTGAACTTCAACACCGGCAAACTCCTTGCAGCCAACGAATGTTCCTTCATCTCCGATGGATCACCGGCCACATTCCGAGTGATGTTTGAAGAGCCCGTCGAGATCTGTCCCAACACAACTTATGTGGCATCGTCCAAGCTATCTGTCGGTGGAGGGACGAGTGGAAGAAACAGTTATATTCCCGACCCATTCAGGGAATGGAGTCGCATTATGGGACCAAAGGATTGCGCAAAATCAAATTGGAACGCAATGGACGGCCCGACATCAACTGGCACTTCCAGTACGCCCCGGGCAATAACAACGGCACTTCCGTGGAGGACGGCCAAATCCCGGAGATTATATTTTGCGCAAAACATCCTTACTGATGGGGATCTTGTTGGTTGTGGCATAATATTTCACATTAATAACCTTTGTTTTATTCCCATTATAGTCATTTTTCCATTCACAAGTTTAGCAGTTTCATAGTATTTTTTTGTAAAAAATAGTTTGCATACATTTTATTTTTGAAATATGGTACTTTTTTATTGTTCTTCCATGTAGGACTGGTCCCCATCGGTCATCACTCGGTATTTGCGCAATTCACTGGGGAAACAACACATTCGGATGGACATTGGTGCCGTTGCCCCGGTCGGACTCATTCTTTTGTTGCTGGTGGTGCTGTTACTGCTTGAGAAGGGTGACTTTGGCCCTTCGCTGCTTCTTCGCCCTTCCACCGGTGACCACAAATCTCTTCCGCTTCCTCCGTGCTTTTCCCTCCCCCACCTCTCCAACATTTCGTCCAGCATTGCTGTTGTCCTCTGCAATACTCTCACCGCTTCTGCCACCGGGTCCCATCCCTCCTCATCCCTTTGACTCGGCTTAAAATGGAATGGCAATTTTACTTCAGATCATTTAGAGAATTTGCCGTTTTTGGCGACACTTTTTCGGGTTCATAAGAGTTGAGGCCATTGTGGGCATTTGTCGCGTTAATTGGCGAACTGCTGAAGTTGTCCAGTTGTCTGGAGCAGCTTGCCTGAGGGTGGGGAGGGGGCGAATGGTGTGATTTTCACGATGTCTTATCAGTGATCACCAAGGTTATGCTCACCCCCTATATCTATCTGGCCATTCCCGCTGATTTGGCCAGCTCATCTGTATACTCATCAGATCACTTCGTCTTCGATCACGATCACCCCTGACTCTCTGATCTGATCACTGTCCGATCACCTTGATCCGCTCGCCGGGCATTCCCTCCGGGTTCGGCATCACCATCACCGCATTCAAATACCTCGGCTTCCCCACAGCTTCCAACAGTTCATCAGCCTCCAATCCGTCCACCATCTCCGAAAGGTGCTGCCTGAACTGTTCCGCATCGATGGCGTCATCCTGATCGATGGTTGACATTGCCGGATTGGGGACCATTCACGTGAGGAGAACAGAGGATGAGGATGGAGATGAGNGGGGGGGGGAGGGTCCGATCGGCGGAAAGAAAGAGCAAATTTGCGGCAATTATTTGCGGCAGCTGATCAGCAGATTTGAAACCCGAATTGGAGAGGGGAGGGGGAGGGCAGTGGACACTGATCAGAGATAATCAGTTGTGGACAAAAGCTAACAAAGTTTATAATAATTGATGGGCAAATAATTAATTAAAAACAATGAGAGCGAAATGGGATATAAAGAATGGACAAGAAATGGGAGAAAGATTGGCCGTAAATTGCCGGCCAATTAAATTACTCCTGAAACACGAGAAGAAGCAGTTTACTATTACCCACGGATGAATTCAGCCAAACAGTCTTTCGTTGTTTTGGGCAACTCGGAAATCCATTAGGTAATCCATAAACCATGTTCCTTAGCAATTGATCACATTTTGGTTGAACAACAACAGCCTTTTGGGCCGTAAAGTGGTGAAAAATGAGCGGAACGATCAAAAATTGGTGGTAATAGCAGCAAAATGAGACCAAACACAACACAAAAACAGATCAGAGGGATCATCGGGGAGGAAGAGGAGTTTACAGTATGATACCATATCAGAAAACCATGGAGGTACGGTAAGTCTATGCTCATTAGGAGAAAATTGCGGAAAATGCGCCAACGGAGATCAGCAAAGTGAGCAACAGCGAACAGAGGTGGGCGGTGGTGGTGGTGAAGGTCGGCGGAGACGAAGAACGACTTCCGGCACTGGCATTTCCGGAAGAGGCGGAAGATGTAGCGGAAGAGGAGTTGGAAGGGGCGGAAGAGTTGCCAGAAGAGGATGAGGGGCTGGCAGTGGAAGAAGACGAAGATGGAGAAGAGGAGGAAGAGGAGGAGGAAGAGTTGGATGATCCAGTCTGAAGAGGGACGAAGGCGGAAAGTGCCAAAGGGAAGAAGGAACGGGGGGGACTGACCGAACTGTTGGAGGCGGAGTCGCGCAGGACGGACGGGGACGGGGTGGGCGCCACACTGCTCCACCTGTGGCACAAATTAATTAATGGGAGAACCAAAAACAGAGGGATCATCATCAGTGGAGGTTGTTGGAAGGCCAACTTAGGGCCATTCATCAAGCTAAGTTACCGACATTTCCTGACAAACTCCCTGAATTTGGTCCCCGTTCAGGGATCCCCCGTGGATCCCCTCCCCAATTTCCTTTTCCTTAGGGACTTGATCTCTGCCCATTCCATGTTTTGGCCCCATCTAATGAACTGACCAGTCGATGGTTGTTGTCATCGATTCGTCGTAGTCCGTCGTCCCATTCGCCGTGTTATTGCTGCTGGTGGAGTTGTCGGCAGTGGCGCTAATAAAAAGTGTGGCGGTGATCATGATCAGCATCAACAGCAAGGCCAGGGCCCGAAAGTCCGAGGGGTCCAATCTTGGCAACATCGACGCCATTGTACCAATGTTTGTCGTCGATTCTTTTCCTTCGTCCTTATCGCTCTAAAAATGGCTTTGGTCCTTCGCACAAAGTCGGAATGGCCCAGGGGAGTTGGCCAGGATGAACGGGAGGGACAGGGACATGGCCATAATTGGCCAAGGTAATCCGGGAAAATGAAAAATGGGGAAAGGGGGAGGGGAAAAGGGGAGGAGGAGGGGAAAGGGGTAATCGGAAGTTGGAAAGGTGGAGGGGAAGAGGAAAGAAAGATAATGGCGACAAAACGGGAAAATATGGAGAGAGAACAAAGCCAAAATGATCGGAGGAGGAGAATTAAGGCCCAAAAGGAGGAGGAGGGAGAATGGCATGGATGACGGACAGAGAGGTAAGTGGAGAGATGACACCTTTGGCCACCCAATCCGGTGGATTGATTACGCTAATAGGCGCCATTTTGAAAAGGATGGAAACGGAAAAGAGGAAGAGGAGAGGAAGAGAAGGATGAAGCAGGATGAAGGTGAAGGGAAGGGACGGAAGAGAAAGGAAGGGAAGGGAAGAGGGAAGGAAGGGAAGGGGTGACGACAATGGGCCCCAATTAGGGATAGTCCAGGGAGAGAGGGGACAGAGACTGGGAGAAGACATAGGCAAAGTGCGACGAGCTGATCACTGCCGACATTGGGAAAGGTTAGGCACGAGGATCGACACAGGAGCAGCAGCAGCAGTGTCGAGTCGACTGATGCTGATGATCCCTTCTCAGCTGATCCAAACGATGCAATTGGCCAGAAGCAAAGAGTGGCCAAGGATGTAAAAAGTTGGAAGCGGAATTTTAAATTGCGTCCCATTCTGTCCATGGGCACATCATCACTCTGGTAATTCGTCCCAATGTGCCTTTGGCGTTCCATTTGTCCAAAACACTTTCAAGGGCTTCCCCCCTCCCTCCAAATGCGGCTTCTCACCTTCTTTTATAATTTCTCTCTCTCTCTTCTCTCTCTTTCTCCGGTCACATTGTTCCAATTCCGTTCTTTGATGCCAATTTCACCGTTCCATTGGGCCAAAATTGAATTTCCGTGTCAATTCTTTGTATTATCCCACCAATTCACACATTCCTCCCTCTTTCCCCTCACTCTCGACTTCTTCCGCCTTTTCCATTCCCGTCAAATACAATTTTTGACCCTTTGAAGATTGTGTTGGCTTTGGCGTCAGAGTTCCCTTCTCTCACCGGCGGGGGATCATCGGCTGAATCTGTCAATTGTGGAGTGAATAATGGGCCCACAATATGCGACACTTTCCAGCAGTTGTCATGGGAACGGTTGAGGCACAAAAAAGTCGGGAAGAACCAACCCGAAACCCTGGAGAAGGGAGAGAGAGGGGGGCAACCAACTCAATCGTAAAAGCAAAG
The DNA here is from genome assembly GCA_001026735.1 of Rotylenchulus reniformis. NCBI lineage: Eukaryota > Metazoa > Nematoda > Chromadorea > Rhabditida > Hoplolaimidae > Rotylenchulus > Rotylenchulus reniformis. Next base: position 7,950 of record LDKF01002879.1, on the reverse strand, counting down.
GTCAACCATTTGTTTTGCCTCGGCTGTTCAGTTCACACAAAACCATCATCGGGACAAACATTTCGGGTTATTTGACCTTGGCAAATTGTCCCGCCCGACTGGACATTATCAATCACCGGCGGGTTAACGGTTATGCGACTGCTTCGGGCAAAACCCAAACATCATCGATGACTCCGATCAGTGTCTCAGGGTCAACCAACCCACTCACCCAACAACCCATCACTTTGCTGTTTTTTGTCCCGGTGGTCCCATTTGGTCAAAACAGCAATTGGGTGAGTGATGGTGTTGATCGGCCGCGATTGGACTTTGCGCCCTTTGCGTCAATCCGTGAAGGTCATCGCCGTGAATAAAAGCGGGGCCTCTGCTCCGGTTCCGACCAGATCAGTTCCAGTCCCGATCACCTTCCCATTCCCAACTCAACAATGCATCCCTCATCCCTTCTGCTCATTGCCCTGTTGGGGGCCCTTTTGCTCATTGCCTGTTCGGCGGAGAAATCAGACAAAGGAAAGGGAGGAGGACAGCACCCGCACAATGTGGTGAAGCGATCGGAGGACGAGCAGCAGCCGGAGGAGAAGAAGACGAAGGCGGATCAGGACGAGGAAGAGGGGAAGAAGGAGAAGAGAGACACCACCAAAGAGAAGAAGCAGGGAGAGATTGAGAAGAAAGAGCAGAGGGACACCAAAGAGAATGAGAAGAGAGAGGACAAAAAGGAAGAGGAAGGGGAAGGAAAGAAGAAAGAGCAGAGAGACACCAATGAGAAGAAACAGGGAGAGGGTGAGAAGAAAAAGGAGAAGAGGGACACCACCAAAAAGGATGAGAAGAAGCCAGAAGAAGCAAAGGAGGAGGGAGGGAAGAAGGAAGAGAGGGACACCGGCAACAAAGAGGCGGCAAAGCCCAAAAGTCAGGGGGCGAAGTCATCGCAGGGAGGAAAGCACAAGAGAGCGACCGAGGGACAGAAGCAGCATGGCCAGCAGCAGGGCAAGGGGGCACCGAATCAGCAGAAGACGCACAAGTTCTGAAGGTCAATTCTGAAGAAAAAGTGAGATCAGAAGTGAACCGAATGACAAACTAAGAACCAGCGCAGACTGCCCCTTACGCAATTAAAGTTGCCATTAATCATTTTTCACTTGAATAAATAATTAAAAAAATAATAAAAAAAGTATAAAAACTGTTGATTGTATGGATTATCCCAATTTGGGCACTTTGTACACGGGTTCTTCCTCCCCTTCTTCACCCTCCTCCGCTGGCTCTTGGAACACCGGATTCGGCTGAGTTCTCTTGTAGGCCTTTGCCACATATTTTGGGTCCTTTTCCGCCTAAAAACAATTTTTGCTCTTTTTACTGGCCAATAAATCCAAAAATATTAGTTTTTTTCTTTCTAGAAACATCTTGTTAAGCGAATCATTATATTAGATTTGTTAACTACTTTATTATGCACTTACCTCTTCCGCATGCCTAAGGATGGATGCCCGGATGTCCTCATCCTCCATGAACTCCTTGTTCCGATGCATGCCCATTTCCTTGGCGATGTAGGAGTGCAAAGTGCCGCCCGTGGGACGAATTCGCCCTCCGGCGCCTTAAATGTTCAGAGTAAAATGCATTAAATTACCCTTGAATAACCCTAAATTCATACTTGGCCCTGACATGGGCATTGCTGCTGGTTGCCGGAATTGGGGCCTCTTCTGTTTGCTTTGCATTCGAAGGAATTTTCGAATGCGCCACTCCGTCACTTCCTTCTCCTCGCTGTCCTCCCCGCGTGGTTGGAACATTTCAAGTGTCAATGCTAAAAAATAATAATTTTGGATTTAAAAAGTGAAAAGATAAGATAACATACGGGAAAGGACAAGTTCCTCCCGGACCATTTCCGACTCTCGGGATCTCTTCACGGGTCGACTGACACATTGGATCGCTCCTCGCAGACTGATCGATGGGTCGTAGTAGATTTTGCAGGTTCCGTCGCTTAGTCCGACCAGAATTTGGTTGATTTTTGGATGCCAAATTGCCCGAATACATCCCTAAAGCGATTCTATTAATATTAGGATGATTGTTTTATTACGCTTCTCCGCTTGCCTGATTTGGATATTCAATTTTGTACATCAATTCCAATGTTTCCGAGTCGAAAAACAGCAGAGCACCCTTCTCGCCTCCGCCCTTGCTCTTCTCATTTGTGGCGGTGTAAATGAATTCCGCGTGGGGACTATAGCCACAATCGGTCCTTAAATTGTTCAGATTAATTTCCTGAATTTCTTTGGATTTGTTGTTGTTTTACTGGGGATAAACTGTGTCCAGTCCTTTGGCCTCCCGAATTGGCTGTTTGAAGTTCTGCAATGACCACATTTTGAGTGTGTCATCCACTTAAAAAGATAAAATGACCCGATAAAATCCAAAATGAAATAAATAAATTCACTCACAGGATCGTGAGATTATCCGCTGGCTATCGGGAGAGAACTCCAACCCGGTGATGGGCCCGTCATGTGCCTTCCGATTCAAATAAGTGGTGTTCACCTATAAAATTTAAAAGATAGCCACTAAAAGGCTGTGTGATGATCGGAATGAAGTGATGTATGGAAAGGACAGAGAATCGAACTGTATGATCATTGATCACATGTTAAACACCATTAATCGCATGTACACTCTCTCGCTCTTCTCTCATTCTTTCATTTCATCATTGTATGCCCCGCCCCATCAAAAAGGCCAGAGGGCCAAGCTACTCCGCTTTTCACTCTCCCCAAGAGGAATGGGTCCGGAACGGGACGAACCTCCCGGAATTCCTATGGTCCTCTTCCTCAGAACTCTATTCTCTTTCTCTCTCCCATTTCCCCTCACATTTCCGACATGAAAGAGAATAAACTTTTCGGATCAATTTGGAGAAATCTAATTAATAATTATGGTATTTAATATAGAATAAGTCATATTGGGGAATCCCACCACAGCTGTAAATCTATGCAAATTTTCTTACAAATATTTTGGCGTTTTTCCAAATCTGAATGGACCCGTCATCACAGCCAGCGGCGATCAGCTTCCCGTCCCGAGAATAGCAACATGTCGTGGGAATTGCCCGTTTTCCAATCGCATTCTTCGTCTTGATCACCTTCCGTTGTGTGTTTATGCACTTTGTAATCACTTTATAATCGCTGGTGTCCCAGAGACGCAATGAACTGTAAAATATTTATTGGGGAAAAAAAGAATAAAATTAAAAAACCCGTCGTCTGCGCATGTCAAAAATTCGGTTTTGAGGAAGGGATGCCAGCAAACCGTGTTGATTGGTGCCGTGTGTCCCTTTGTATTCGACAAATCGACCAGATATTGGTCCCCTAAATTAAGCATCGTTTTAAAATTCGAAAATATTCAAAATCCCACCTCTAACTGTTTCTGCCCATTGGGATCCCTGCCTGTCCAGCAACCTCAGCTGCGGATTCCCGCTTCCCACCAAAAGGGTTTCGCCGTTATTGCTGAAGGCCACAGAATTGATCACATGGCTTAAATCGGAATTTGCAATTATTTTTAAATATTTTTTCATTTTTTCAACCTTTCACATGGGTAAATCTGACGGAATGGACGCATTGCACTGTCCATGCGCATGAACTCAAAGAGATTGACCGAGTAGGAATAACTCCCCGTGGCGAATTTGGTGCCCTGCTGGTCAAAAGTGATCGCTGTGATTGCTTTTGAGCTTTCGGAGCGAATGACAACTTCATAGGCCGCCGGAATGATGCTGGACACAGTGATCTGAGCGGGAATTTAACCATTTTTGAATTTTTCAAAAAGAGTAAACCTCTTCTTCGTCAAACCCAATGTCCTCCTCGTCATTTCCCATTTGGACCTTTTTGTCCGGAACAAATCCTGTCGGAATGGCTGGCCCAACCTCCTCCTCTTCTTCTGCTCCATCGTTTGCCTTCATTTTCAGATGCTCTGGGATGGCAGGACCAACTTGCCCATCGTCCTTAAGTTCCGGTTTCAAATTGCAATTTTCCCGTCCCTTTGCTTACTGGATTATCTCCTCCATCCTCTCCGCCATCCCTTCTTTTCTCTTTCTTCGGTTCATCCTTCTTTTTTGGCCATTCGATTTCTTCTTCGTCTTCGCCGTGCAATGTGATCTTGCTGATATGCGCAGCTTCCTGTTCGCTGAGTCTGTCTTGGATTGTTTGTGCGAACATCGTATCAAAGTCGAATTGTCTGGCCTTTTTTGTTGCATTTTTTGGCGCCGATTTAGCCGTCCCTTTTTCCGGTGATACTGATGAAGCGCCTTGGGCACTTTCTTCGGACATTTTGCTTTTTTATTTTGGTTTTTCTTGTGTTTATTCCGCTTTATTCCCTTCAATCTTTCTCCAAAATCAATCAGTTCGTTTTGTTCAGATAAGTAAAATGTGAGGTTGAAGCGCATAAAAATTCGCAGAAATGGAAATTCCACAATTTGCAGGTGCAAATTGCAAATATATATCTTAAAAAGAAACAGGAAATTTGAAAAAAATAATTATTAATTTTAATATCTTTTTCCCCTTTTCCCTATTTGGCTGTTCCCTTTTTTTGTTTTGTTGATTGAAATTAAATAAAAAGATTAAAAAAGCAAAATCTTGAAAAAGGTAAAAGTAAAACGGAAAAAAAGCTAATAAAATGCCAAACAAATGCCAATTTTAAATAGTTATCCAATTCACTTGTTCGTTACTATGCATGCATATGGTACCCTTAAAACGAGGAAAATAAATTCCATTGATATACAGATTTATGTAACCATTTTTAAGATATAATTACTGAAAAAGAAAAGTTTTTTTTATTCTTCGTCCGCCGATCTCTGTTTTGTTTATTCGGAACTTTACATATTCAGCAGGAAAGGGGAAAGTTTCAAGAACGAAACATTCGAATGGACAGAAAGTGACCGATCGGATCAACAGAATATCAATCCACTGATCATCCCAACTTTTGCACAACATCTCCGATCACCCCTGGCACCCCCCCCCCTCAGTCCGACGGGGTTGTGCCTCCTCCCGCCTTTGCGCCCTTTGGGCGACACGGGGGCGGCGAGGAGCCGGAGGGTGGCGGACCCGTTGGCGGGGGTCCGGTCGGGCATTCCGGCATGTCCGCGTCACTTCCGCCGCTTCCTCCCCGCTTGGCCCTCATGAGCAAAGCCCTTTCGGCGCGCTTCTTGCGGGATTTGCCACTTCCGCCCTATGGAAAATAATCATTTTTATCATTTTATCCCTATCAAATGTGCCAATAAATTGTTACGGACCTTTCCGCCTCCTCCTCCGGAAGGCGGTGAACTATTGCCGGATGTGGTGGGAGCTGCGGTGGTGGGATCGGAGTCGTCGTCCTTTTTGCTGTCTTTGTCATCGCTTGACAAAACAAGAGGGACGACCAACAGTAGGGCAAGGACAATAAGGGGAAGGACACGGGACATTTTGAAGGGTTAGGGACAAGGACAGTGATAGGAAGAGAGTGTTGGGGAGTGGGCTGATCGAGGACCGGATAAATAGGGCCCCAGAGGGGTCGGAGTCCGATCGGAGCCCAAATTGGGGATGATCCTCCGGTTAGGTGTGCACTTTCCCTTTCGCCCATTTAATCCGGCCAGATAGACATTATTTTGGCGGATTTTGGTGGCGGATTATCGGCCAAAACGCACAATTTTAACAAAACAATTTTGGGTGGGCTGAAAACAAACACATGACAGATACATGAATGGGAGAGGACGGAGGAGGACATTACAAGAGCATTCATTTCACTGATCCACTTTTCGTTGATCTTTCATCCCCAATACGATCCATAACCTCCGCTACCATAGCCTCCTCCTCCATTACCGTACCCTCCGCCTCCGAGTTGATACGGTGCCCTCATCCGTATGTGCACCCGAATGCGCTTGTGGTTCCGGTGGTGGTGGTGCCGGTGCTGTTGGTTGGCCGATGAGTAGCCATAATAAGAAGAGAAGGGCACATCTCCCCATCCCTGGCCATAGCGTTTGGGTCGATGGGCCAACTGATGAGATGATCCATCCGAGTTCGGGAAGGATGAAACAGCAAAAGGGAGGAGAAGGAGGAGGACGATGAGGAAAAGATGGAGAATCGGGAAAATCAGGGAAAGGGCGGAGGATCGCATTTTGTGGGAGAAAAAAGGAGATGATCGGGACCAAGGATACGAAGCAAGGAAGAGTGATCGGAGCAAAGGCAAATTCAAAGTGATCAGCTGAACACGGCGATGTGCTATTTAAAGGCAACAAACAATCCCTTTTGGGTGATTTGCGCACCGAATGCAAAATTGGCCCAATTGTACCAAAATAGTGCGAAAAAGAGGGCATTTGACAAACAGCCAACAACCCCCAATTCACATCTGAGCTGATGACTTTTACTGATGACTTTTTCCATCCAAATGGTCCATTTTTCTCTTTCTTGCGACTTTTAACTATTTTCCCTTCAAGATTGGTTCAACATTTCCCTTCCCTTTCTTTCTAAAACAAATTTGACGAATTTGACCCTTAACTTATTGGATCAAATCGGAACCAAAAATAGGTGAAAAGTACAAAGAAAGAGCCGAAAAAACGGAGTTAACAGTAAATGGTTGCCATATGAATAGTAGAGGGAAAACTGATCAAATCCAAGGAAATGATGGAAATTGGCTGTATGGAGTGATCAGACATGAATGACTGATTTGGATCCGAATTCGGAGTTGGACAAAAATCCGCTGCTGTTGGCCAAGAAAAAAGATGGAATGGAAGAGAAAGGAAGAAGGCGAAGGAAGAGAGTGAGAGAGCGAGAGAGAGAGAGAGATGAGAGAGGGGGGAGAGAGAGAGAGAGAGAAGAGAGAGATCGCAGTGAAAGGCAAATTAAGTAATTTATTGGGACAGGCAAACAGCGAAAAATGGACGAAATTGAGGGGAACAGGGAGGGAGAAAGGAGTAAGCTGATTTTCACAGAATTGGGAGGGGCGGAGGACAATACAGTCAGCAGCAGGTGAATTCTCCAGAGAAGTGAAGGAAATCCAGAAAAGCCAGGGATGGACCCATAAGATCATTGGCCAATCGGACAGCAAATGTTGCCGGGGCGGCACGCAAACCCGGACCCGCACCGGCCCAGACGGCAACTTCCAAAGGGTATTTGGCCATTCGGACACTGGGGACAGCAGAAGCCGGATTGATGGTCACATCGGTAGCCAAAAGCACACTGAACAAGGGCAAATTGGATTGTTCCTTTGCTGTCATTGATCGGTTGGTATTACCGTGTTCCGCGCGACTGAATGACAGTTGCGGATGCCGGGTTGGGGCTGCCCGTGGCGGCACTCACAACAAACTCCCGGGGACACGCAATGGAGGAGACCGTAGGGAGAAGCGGAACAAGAGCCGGATCCGGAAGGGGAAGCGGAGCACCGGGAAGTGCCTTGCAGACCCCCGCAGGCATCTGAAAGGGTTCATCCGGATTTGGCCTACAAATTCTCTTCCCAACAGTGATTCGCATCTCCGGACACGGCACAACAGAGGCCATTGACGCAGATCTGCCGGGGCGCAACGCAGTCCGAGTTGGCAAAACATTGGCCACGGGCCCAAGTGCCATCGTAGCAAAGGGCTGGAATGGCCGGCGAAGAGAATAGAAACACAAAGGAAATGTTGATGGGCAACTGACCATTGGCACTCGCTGGTCTGATCGGACTCAGTGCCGCGTGTCCCCCGCCCGCCTCTTCGTCGTTCATCCTTCCGTCCTCTTCCCTTCTTCCATCTTCATCCTGTTTCCATCCATTTTCCGCTCGAATTTCGCAACAAAATCCCATGATGCACTCCAAATTGGTTCCGCATTCTTTGCTGAGAAGGCATCGACGGACTTTCCGGTAGTCCAACCCATGCCGGCCACATTCTCGCCGCCCTTCCGCGAGTCCATCCCTAGAGTCAAACTCCTCTTCCTCCTCCTCATCATCATCATCCGCCCTCAACTCTTCCTCTTCTCCATCCTCTTCCTCCTCCTCATCATC